>VKOC01000912.1:0-57161 GCA_009364415.1 Spea multiplicata | reverse complement strand
GAAATGCTTAATGTAACTCCTAAAGTGCTGGAGGTTAAGAAGCAGGAAGGGGATAGTTTCTCAACTGTGCTTAAGACCCCTAAAGCTGTAAAGTCTGGAGATAAGGAGGAGGGGGAGGAAAATTCACACCTTGTTATACCTTTTGTGTTTTCACTAAGTGGGCAATGTGAGGGGCAGAATATTTCCCCTGTAGCTGTAGTGACAGACCAGCAAGATGCTGGGGCAACAGCTACAGAGGATAATATAGTATGGGTTGACGAAAAGACAGCTACATTGACCAGTCAGCAAGAAACGCCTCGCCCTGTGAGAGTAGGTGAAGCCAAGAGCCTGGGATCCACACAGGAAGCCCAGGACAATGGACACCCGTTTGCTGTCTTGCTTGGGAATGGGCAGCGTTTAGCGATCCTAAGCAGGGCAGAGAAACAAATGGATGAGGCCTTAAAACATCTAAGTAAGTTATCACCAAAGGAAGAGGATTATTCAAAGGTTGGCAAAGAATGCTTGTATGGTTGTGACGTCACTGTTGAAATCTATCATAACCCTTCTCTTCAGGCGGATAGATTAGATGGGAAGTTTAGCAAGTTGCTCAGATGGAGTCCCGTGCTACAGCAGTATAGTTTTACTGGCTGGTGTGACAAGTCAGCTTCTATGGGAATGCTGACAGTTTGTCTTGTCAGGGGGAGACTAGGATTTAGGCAGACATAGTAGATCAGCGTGTGCTGACCTCCTCTGTCCACCATCTTAAAGGGGGAGGTGTCATGATTAACTCATATAATGTAGTGGATGCATGGAAGGGTAACCCAGCAGAGGTGGTTAGTTTCTTTGTTTGAGCATTCCATGAGTTAATCTGAGGTGGATTTAATGTGTTTCTTTGTGCATGCCCTCTGTATCTGTTCTGGCTAGAGGTGTCATCTTCCCAAAGGACCCCTGTGGTGATTCATGGCCTAACAGATAAGGACCCTGACTAATAGGAATTCCATTCCTATCTTAAGTGGAGGGGTTTCCATCACCTTTACCCCACCATAACTTATGGTACATCAAAGATGGGACCCGATTCTTGGGGATGGTGTCATATAATCGGTCATGTGGTCAGAGGGGCGTTTGCTTGCAAAAGAGTCTGATTTAGGGACAATGCAGCGACCTCAAAGCAGAACTCCATGATCTACTCTGATCGGAACAACATCGTAAGAACCATCTGGACTTAAGGAGTTCCCACAGGCCTACTTATTGGAGAAACTCGTGAGTGAGGGTCCTGTGTTTAAGTCCCTTTGTTTTTAAGAACTGTTTGCCGTTTTATTTTTATTTTGTATGTCTTGTTTTTTGTAATTCTGGCACTGTGTAATCTTTGTCTTTTTGTTATTAAAATATTCAAAATCCAAGTCTGTCTTTGGGCTCTAGTATCGATATCCACAAACCCTAAGAGAGGATAACACGTTACCATATTGTTATTAAGTTTTACTGGATATATATATATATGTTGTTTGCCCGGGGTGGGTTGATATATATATAGAGATAAAGGTTCTAATTCGGATTTCTCACGAATCCGGTATCAAAATCGTGAGTGGTGGCAGACTACCTGGGGGGATACAGGCAGGATTTGGGGGTTAATTTGGTATAGCTTATGCCTTGTTAAGGGGTCAAGTTAGTAAATCCAGAGGCCTGGTGCTATTAACCCCTTCATGCCCACACCCTCCACACAGTCACGGCTTGGCAAGTAGTCCTGACCGTGACAAAAGGTATTTTAGACAAAGTTATACTTCCAATTTTGTGGCATTGAGGTGTTCCAGCATGACTGTGCCCCAGTGCACAAAGCACGGTCCATGGTTTGACGAGTTTGCTCTGGACAAACTTGATTGGCCTGCACCGAGCCCTCACGCGATTGCAAGCAAGGCCCTTCTTTTCCAACATCATTGCCTAAACTCACAAATGTTCTGACTGGGCACAAATTCCCATGGACAAACTCCATAATCTTGTGGAAAGCCTTCCCAGAAAAGTGGAGGCTGCTATAGCACCGAAGGCAGGGACCAACTCCATATTAATGTCCATGGTTTTGGAATGGAATGTCCAACAAGCTCTTATAGGTATGATGGTCAGGTGTCCACATACTTTTGGTCATATAGTGTATCATTATTGTGAACCATGCAGGCAAACCTGTTGTCTCTGTTATCAAGCAACAGAAACGCTATCATGTTTATTCATTCTGCAAGGTTACATATAATATGTCAGTAGATAAAAATCATTTGGCCTCTCAAGTCTGCCCTATTTCTGCATACTTTCCTTAGTCCCTGGCCTTATCTTACATATATGATGTTATGCTTTATGACGATCCTATTGTAGTCAATTTCCTGTTTCCTTTAATAATTCAGTTTTTAAATTACCCACTTCTACTGGACTCCATGTAAACCACTCTAGCTAATTTTAGAACTATTAATCTAACCTAACACAAGTTAGTGAGGCCAACATAGAGTCAGTTTGCGTTTCATTCTAATCTGGTAATTGTACAGTAACTTTTGTAGGTGAGATTTATAGACCCCTGGACCAGTAGAAGAGTTAAACTGACATTGAAGGCAGGAGTTATAGTCATGGGTGACTTTAATCTTCCTGATGTGAACTGGAAAACCAAAGTAGCTGGTTGTGCAGATATTCTAAACTCCCTACTGGGATTATCTTTAAAACAAGTACTTGAGGAGCCAAATCCTAAGAATTTATTAGATTTAGATTTAGTGTTCAGAAATAGATGTTTGGTATCAGATATTACTGTAGGTGAAAGTTTGGGATCAGCCGATGTGGTTTAATATAAGTAAGAACAGAAGCAAAAACAATTCTAATTTTATGCTATCATTCACATACAAGGCCGCCTCTGGTTATCTCTGTAATGCACACACTAACTACTGTTAACACAAAACTGCATTGTATACCCATTATCTGTAGACAATGTTTATGCTTAAATGTGCATAGCTCTCAAAAGCTTGCTGCTCATTTGCTATAACAAATAAAGGAACCATTTTCACAACTTTTTTTCTCAACATGTTTTTTCAATTGTCCTATCAAGATGGTAAATTTGCAAGAGCAGAGTCATTTTCCTTGTTTTGTACTAGTATGTCTCAATGTATCTTAATGTTATTGATAATTTTACTGCTGTTTATTTTCACTCTCCCCTATTGTAATAGTGCTGTGAAATCTGCCGGCTCTCTATGAATAACATTTTAGTAATTGTAATTGTTTATTGCAAATTCATTACATAGTGATGTACATATACAATGTGTATGTCTATTCAAAAACATGAGAAAAATTATTTAAAAAAAAAAATTAAAATACCAGATATTACAGAGAAAGAAGACATTTAGACAAACATTCCCCGATACTCTGATGTTGAGTTGTAATGTAGAGTTTAAAATATATATATATTCAATTGCTAAAAAAGAAATCTTGGTGCAGGAAAGAAGGCATTTATGAAACATAACTATTTATCAAGAAGATGTGAAAAAGATGACTTGTGTGTTTAGTAAAACATAATTAGTAATAACATGTTACTGGCCAATGGTATTCGCTAAAGGGTTATAAAAACAGACCAGCCCAAAAGAGATCTCTACAGAGAACGTATCATAACAAGCCTGGCTGATCTGATAAAGAAGTGAAATGGTCAGATGATGCAGATGTTATGATACATACAGAAAAGAAAAAATAAAATGTAAATTCCGAACAGTGAAAAGTATTTGACCCGAAAAGGTTTGGTGTGTGTAACATTAAAGGGAGTGGTATATCCATTACCATATTTAATGTTTTGTTCAGTAACAACATTCCAGCATTGCAAAGCAGTAAAAAAGGTCTTCTATAGGATGCTAGTTCCTAGTTGGTTGCAGGCTACACTAGTAGTTTTCCTTCATTTTGAGTTGCAATAGAAACAGTCATGATTTTTATACCTGACTGCCCCATAACTCACATGTGTCCCTATCTAGGTGTGACAAATCATTTTCTGTGCCTTATATAAATACTTATTACAAGGTCAAAAAGCCACATAAAAAGTCCTGCTTACTAGCAAAAACACTAACCACACTCTTAAAATAAAAATGTCCCTCTTTGACCAATCAAGCTGTTGGGAGGTTTGTTGCTCCTTTTGATGAAGTAGAGTGCCGTTGTCCTTGCTGGGTGAAAGTATGGGTGGAGTATGGGAATGCCCATGGTCAATGCTGTTGCCTGAACATAGCATGTTGCATGCACACAAATCCCACAATCTGTGGTGTATTCTGGCCTAGGCCACCTAAGCTTATGGTGGCAGGTCCAGGGGGTGGCAGTCCCTTTGTGGTAGAACAGGCAGTCTATCACTTTTTTGGGCAATCAGGATGGTTAAAAGGGAAATAAGTGATTTAAGGAAATAAGAGCTCTGGGATATAATGTCATATCCTGGCATTTAGCAGTAAGGAAGGCAGCATGGAGGGGAAGGTGGCACTGCTCTGGTCTAGGCCAGGATATGAAGTTAGGAAGCAATAGAACTAGAAGAGCAGTGTTTCTAATTAAAGAAATACTCATAAAGTAGTAAGATACCGATCAATGAAGCAAACAGTTGCATAGCATCCAGACTGGTGATTTTGTTTTAGAAATCACACATTAACATTTGGGACCAAAATCTCTTGCCATACATCTGGTACTATAAAGTTTGCATTGTTTATCCCAGGGACTGTATTTGCAGTCTCTCATTTTTTACTAGAGTTCACAGCCATTTCTTAGTCTAAAGTTTATCTCGTTTTGACTTATATAGTGGCATCATCACTTCCATTAGTACCTCCCTAATTATTCATGTAGGCTCAAAAACGATTATTATTATTATTATTTTTTTTTTTATATAGCCCAATCAGCACTGTTCAATGGGTAGACAGGACATTACAATACGTATTTAACATAACAATTTGACTTACAGAAACAACAGGTGAGGAGGGCCCTGTTTAAAACTACTAAAAGGCTTATGTACAAAAACCATAGCACAGATGTCTGGGGAGTTTAACAAACTACAGCTAATTCTTGACAACATTCTATTGTGCATATGTTTATTTTTAAGAGAACAATTGACACTTTTTGTTAGTCACCTTGATTTGAGTAGTTTCCATGGCTACCCCAATGAAATAGCTTTTCGATCCTGAAAGGTAAAGTACATTTAATATTAAGGACTTCTAGATGTAAGAGTGGAAAATGATGGAAAAATAATGGTATATTCTTAGGGAGCAATTTTCCATCTTAATTTGTATTAAATGAATAGAAGTCTGTGAGGCACATACAAGAATTTTGAAAACATTAAGTTCTGTTTCAGATTTTTTTCTTACTATGGTCTATAATTCTATTTAACATCTTAATCATACATGAAGCCTTTTACTACGTTGTCTGCTATCCTGTTTGAGGGGACATTATCCTATTAAATAGCAGGTGATGCACATTACAATTATGCACTAAGCCATTACAACAAGGAAACATAGAAACATAATTGGATGGCAGATAAAAATCATGAAGAAGAGACCTATATCTTTACCAAATTTGCTTTCTCTTTTTCTGTGGCTAATATGGTACAACACTATACCTTTATAAAACAAAACAAATTGTCAGCATTGTCACAAAATTCGTGGAGCCTTCACTTTCTAAAGAGAAGTTGGTGAAAAAGTTTATATGAGTTCCATGTTGTTATCTGTACTTTGTTTCTAAAAATAAAATCCAGACTATATCGAGAGATGATACATTGTTTTTCAGTTGCTCCAAGGCCGACAATTACTATTTTTTTCATACCAATAAGTAAACTCTTTCTACACTACAGGTTATTAATCCACCACTTAGAGAAAACATTGGAAAATACAAGTGTGTCTTTATTTTCAGCAATACGATGTCTCTTGCTAATACTGTCATGATTAACTCATATAACGTAGTGGATGCATGGAAGGGTAACCCAGCAGAGGTGGTTAGTTTCTTTGTTTAAGCATTCAATGAGTTAATCTGAGGTTGCTTTAATGTGTTTCTTTGTGCATGCCCTCTGTATCTGTTCTGGCTAGAGGTGTCATCTTCCCAAAGGACCCCTGTGGTGATTCATGGCCTAACAGATAAGGACCCTGAGTTATAGGAATTCCATTCCTATCTTAAGTGGAGGGGTTTCCATCACCTTTACCCCACCATAACTTATTGGCACATCAAAGATGGGACCCAATTCTTGGGGATGGTGTCATATAATCAGTCATGTGGTCAGAGGGGCGTTTTCTTGCAAAAGAGTCTGATTTAGGGACAATGCAGCGACCTCAAAGGCAGAACTCCATGATATACTCTGATCGGAACAACATCATAAGAACCATCTGGACTTAAGGAGTTCCCACAGGCCTACTTATTGGAGAAACTCGTGAGTGAGGGTCCTGTGTTTAAGTCCTATTGTTTTTAAGAACTGTTTGCCTGTTTTATTTTTATTTTGTATGTCTTGTTTTTTGTAATTCTGGCACTGTGTAATCTTTGTATTTTTGTTATTAAAATATTCATAATCTAAGTCTGTCTTTGGGCTCTAGTATCGATATCCACAAACCTAAGAGAGGATAACACGTTACCGTATTGTTATTAAGTTCTACAGGATATATATATATATGTTGTTGCCCGGGGTGGGTTGATATATATATAGAGATAAAGGTTCTAATTCGGATTTCTCACGAATCCGGTATCAAAATCGTGAGTGGTGGCAGACTACCTGGGGGGATACAGGCAGGATTTGGGGGTTAATTTGGTGTAACTTATGCCTTGTTAAGGGGTCAAGTTAGTAAATCCAGAGGCCTGGTGCTATTAACCCCTTCATGCCCACGCCCTCCATACAGTCATGGCTTGGCAAGTAGTCCTGACCGTGACAAATACCATCAAGGACACACTTGAGGTTTGTTTTCCAGCACACTGTTACAAACACCTAGTTGCTAAACACACATTACTATGCCACATAAAAACAGTGCCCCCTTAAAGAGGCTTTATTTGAATACAATAAATATATTTTCAATGTTTTCTACTAATGAAGCTGTATATCAAGGTCATAAGCCTAAAAAGTTGAATATTTCACACTACCTGTGGCCATTCATGTTAGATCCTTACATTTACCAGAACAAAAAAACAGTGGAATGCCTGCCCTCGTAATTATGCATTTTGTGATGTAGAGCCCCGAATGTCAATTAGTCAACTTGAGATATAAACCCAACAATACCTGCAACTTTAATCATATTCTCACCTACTGGACATAGTGCACTTTTTCTAAAGGACAGACTGCCACATCATGTAATTAATTACTTTCGAAACTAGGGGGTTGCTTTTCTATGGCTCCTTAGTGCTCATGGATGTGTCATTTCTCCTTGCCTTTCTGTTCTTCCTTATCTTTCTCTTTGTTTACTGGTTTCTTGGCTCACAGCCATAGTGTGACAGGCACATACAACGGTAGGCAATTTTTCATCACATATTCATATCATTAAAATGAACAAGTAATGCAAAATAATAACCAAATTCGATAGGTGTGATGAGTTCACACAGTAAGATAGAAAGGTAAAATAATCTGCCATTAAACACTTCTGCTTCCGAGGCCCCTTCTGCCTTTATGATAGCACAGTATACTCTTCTGCTGTATCCAACATAATAAGAAATGCTGAAAATGAAAGAAAGAAAAGATGAAAGAGCGAATGGAAAAGGGGGAGCAGTGGATATGAGATGCTGGATGGGAGACATACAGGCTCCATGAATAGGCCCGAATACCCAAAGGGATGGTCGTTCTTAGGTCAATCTTCAACTTCTAATACCATCCACAAACATTCCACCAAGGATAAGCACGCCAAATCTCCATTTAAATAAGAACTCACTAACCTAGATGCACCAAAGTTCTTCGAATTTCAACAAGTTGCCAGGTATACTATAAAAGAGTTTTTCCATTACTATTATGGGTTCCACCTCACCGTGCGATTGTGATTTCCAATTTCATACTATCAGGGTCTTTGCTGCCACTAGATCACATGATCAGCCAGATCATGATCATCTCAAATCAGATGGAAAGACATCAGGCTGCATATGGAGCAACGCTATCTCTGGAAAGTGAGGAAGATCAACAACAACAATTTTGTTTAAAATGAACTGAAATACATTTTCCCAATAGCCAAATAATTTAGGACAAGACTACAAAATATGTATATAAGATCCTTCCAAGCCACATTCTCTCCTGCATAATTTAGACAGGCCAGGGAACATATGTGCTAACCAGCTAGGCACCAGAGGCCATCTATACAATATTTTCCTGAGAAGCTTGAAATGATTTGAGCAATGAGACCATGGTGTGGGGTTTGCAAAATTTCTATTGCATTGATCTACGAGGAACTGTTTGCCCACTGTCTGCCTTCCACTTCAACATGAACAGATATTTATCGGGCATATCCAGCAATAGTATAATATTGCAACCGTATGATATGGCCTTCTTTAGCTTAGGTGCTTGTGCTTATATAGTTATATAATCTTGTTTAATTTTGTCAGTGGACTAAATACTCTAGTAGACTGGGACTGTAGCAAATGGTGTATTTGAAGATATTTTAAAAAGTATCTGTTGGGGAGATTGTAAATAACTTTCAGGTCTTCAAATGATCTTAGTGACCCCTCATAAACAAGATCCCCTAAATTTGTGACGCCCGCTTCCGCCTTGTAAACTGCAGTTAGGAACTGCAGTTATTGGATAAAATCCAATAAACGTTTACCTCCAATCAAAAAGGGAATATTTCTTTGGACACTGACAAATATTCCTCCTCAACACCTACCGGCAGGGCCTGTGTCTTGGACAAATCGATTTTGTGGTAAGAGATCTTGCCAAATTGTTCCAACGTGCTCCATATCTGTAGCAGAGATCCCCACAGTTCATTTTTTTAAGGTAATTTGCCGGATTCATGCATTTATACAAATCTCGGAGGAAATCAACAAGGAGGGTCCCCAAACAAAAAATACAATAGCCAATAAAATGGGGAGGGGCACGGTCTCATAAATCATATGTTAGTGCCGTGATTGTTGGGTTCAACAAACCTGTGGGGTTTATTCCTTACTTTTTTCACTGTGGCCAATCAGCATTCACATGGAGAAGAAACATTCTTCAGAAATATAAGTGTGCTGATGCCATTTCAACTTGTCAGTAACAATTACAGACTGATGAGAGTTGTCAGTGACAGTTAGTTAGTAGAGGCTGAGATTGATGCTTATTACTCTTCTACCATACTTCAAAATGAGGCATTGGACAGTGTGAAATTCCTGAGCAGGGTTATAGATTTTAATTTATGTATTCATTTTTACCAGCGTGTAAAATGGAAATCTGGGTTGGGCAGAGTTGGGCAGGTGTTAGTAGTCAGGTGACCACTGGTACACCAGTCCTTGGTAGGCTGAAGCCTTCTTGCTCAGAGTCCCACAACTACCATTAGCACACTATTTTTGATCCAGAAGTAAGGAAGGAAGAAAATGGAAAGTCTACTCTTGCAACAGGAGTGGATCTTACTCCACCATGTGCCCAAGTGGAAAAGAATACGGTCATCGACAATGTTGTTGATGACAACGACGAACTGGATTTAGATTATGAGCCAGACTTGGAGGGGTCAAGCAACACATCTTCTAGTAATTTCTTGTTTAGATGTGTTGCTCCTCCCTCTCTGCAGAAGCAACAGCAGAAGTGTAGCTATGCCACAAGTTTCCCTAAATGCACTGGCACCACAACCCACGGCTGCCATCAGAAATTCTGAGGCCCAGTACATGCTTAACACCTGGGCTTCTGGACAGCCAACTACAGTCAGTCGAGACCTCACGGGGCTGATTCCAGGGTTCCCTGATGCAGAAGCAGAAAAGGTTTGAACTAATGTTTCAAGCAGGTTGACCAGGTTAAGGATGTTCTCTGGTTTGCCAGGAACTGCCTAATCTGCCAGATCACTGTCCAAGAATGTCGCAGGCTGATCCTCACCTTGCTTAGAGACTACTCCATCATTGACAGCCTCAAGGAGGAAGACTAACCTCCACACCATCTCTCATCCAATTCCCTCAACCTCAGGTCGTTACTGTTGCTTTTTTATATGTTACAAACTAACATGTAACTTATTGTTGGTGCTATACTGCAACAAAGTAGAGTACTTATAAATGTATGAGTGTTTGTGATGTGAAAGATGTTGATTGTTCAAATCATGTGCCTGTGTGTACATGGTGAAGCTGTTGATGTTTGTGTCACAGCATGCCTTGTATATGAAATGTATGTCTAGTGTATGAATAAAATCAGTCCAAGCAAACTCATTTTTTTCTAGTTACTTATGCTTTCATTGGAAACACATAAGATAACTGTATTAAGTTTTTCAATATCAAGTTCTGGGTCGGTTACACGGTACTAGAATTAATATTTAATGGCTCTCCTGTGAAAAAATGCTAACAGTTTTAATAGAACTCCACAGTTTTAGCTTCCTATAGAAAAATGTTTACAAAATGCCATTATACTGGGCAATTATCTAGGTAAATACACATTGTGAGTATGTACTAAGAGGGCAAAATCCAAGTATATTTATGTGCAAAACACATGGATCCATAATCCATGAAGAAGCCTGGGGGCCTACATCTGTAGAGCAGTGACACTACAAACAACTTGAAGTAGTGATCACTACATGTTGATGTAATGACAATATATGTGTTTGTTATATATTTTAGTGGGGTAGACACTGCCATACTAGGGAACAAAAATTGCTAAAACTGGGGAAAATAGCTAGAAGTGATTAATTTTGGCTGACAATAGTGCTGTTTAATACTGACTAAAATAAGAAACCAGCCTCAGCGCAAACTGTTTAGTAACTGTTTTAAATAACATCGCTTATATGTTACTTAAGAGCAAGTAATGTCTTGATTATTGTCTATCACACATTATAGTTAAATAAGTGAAAAACAAAAGAAAAGCAAGAATATCAACTACTTTTATGTACAATTTGAACCGTAGTACATAAGACGCAAGAATAAATCTCTCCTCTGACAAAAAGCTGTCCAGCCTTCTTAGGGACCCTTCCATTCAGTATAATTAACGTGAAAATATAACCAATAACCCCCTCAAAAAAGATATATGGTCCAAATTTAAAATATTAAAAAATGGCAGTTGTTCTGTGTGTAGCTTCGCCCCTCACATCCCATATTCAACCCCAGCCTGCTTCACCATGCCAGAGGCATTGCGTTCGTGTGGTATTCCGCAACCATTCCCACAACTACAAGCCCATCCAATCTCTGAGGAATGCTTCCTGAGTATCAGCCTGCGCTGAGCGCCTCATATGCAGGGCATAGCCCCCTTTTTAGGAATCATACAGTGCACAATATTCTATGATCAATCCTCTAGATTGTAAGCTTGTGAGCAGGGCTCTCTCCACCAAATGTATGGGTTTGTCTTAGTCTGTCAATTCTTGTCTAGTCATATCCCTTGAATTTATGTATTGTATTAAGCGCTGCGTAAACTGTTGGCGCTATATAAATAAAAGATAATAATAATAATAATAATAATAATGAACGGACATGCTTTTTCTTTCTTTTCACCCCCATTCTTTACACAGAAAGGACACCCAAATAAGTATATTGATAACTTGAGAGCATAACAGCTGACCCTGCATTACTGAGCTCTGCGCTGGAGGGGTTTAGTTTACATGACACTTCCTGCACATTCCAAGTGCTCAATACACTTCCTCTTCACAATACGTCTGCTAATGCCCTCAAATCGCTGTAACTCTCCATTCTCTCAGAGTTTCCCCGCCACATACAGTACACATCCTCCCTTTCCTCTGAGTGACAGACACTATCACAGAGGGGCGGGGCTTCTGTGGACCCTCCCTCCACCGGCAGACACGCCCAGTCCAGAGGTTTTTCCCCTTAAAAAAAAAAACATGGGATTTCGATCAAGTCAACAGGCAATCAGCGTGTCCGAGGTGACAGAAGCCAGGACACGAGAGGGGGCAGGACCTCAGCAGGTAGACAAGAAAAAGAGGCAACGCTTCAGTTCTTCAGGGTCTGTAACAGCCGGCTGCCGGCAATCTGGGGTCATATAAAGCAAGGGGCAGGTCATATGTTTCCACGTATATGTCGATCTAGATATACGTACAAGGACTGCTTTATGCTGCGGCTCAGAAAGCTGATCGGTGTCAGTGCATGAGAACATATTTTGCAGCTGCCTCTTCCTGTTATTAGCTTTTTGCCTCTACCCTTTCTGCTGCAAATCATAGAGATGACAGAAGAGAGAGAGCATGGTGAGGGAGCGCTGGGTGGGCAAGAGTTGTCTCCTAATGTCCCACGAGAAGACCCTGTTGGTGCCCCAGATGAAGACCCTCCTGGTGAGGAAGGGAGAAAAGATGTAGAAGAAGATGATGAAGCAGCATTGGCTGCCGAAAGCTCACCCCTCAATGTGGAAGAGAAGAAGGAGAATGGGGAGTGGGGCTCAGGGCTGGTGGATGGAGAGAAGACCAGTGATGGCGATCCAGAGAACCCCTTGGACCCCTCTGCGCAGGGCAAGGAGTTTGAACCCCCTGAAGGAGGCTGGGGATGGATTGTCATGCTGGCTGCCATGTGGTGTAATGGGTCGGTCTTCGGAATCCAGAACGCGTGCGGGGTGTTGTTTGTCTCCTTGATCGAGGTGTTCGGATCTGCAGATGACCCTCAGCTGATGTTTAAGACAGGTAAGGAGTACAGCTGGGGAGCCCACGCAGGACAAGTGCAAAAAGTGACCAAGTGGAGCTCTGAGCACAAACTGCAGCTCAATGTTCCCCTCAAACACTTACTTCTCGCTTTATCTCATTCTCTAAAATATATGTTAGTGGTGTCAATAGGATGAAGGCCACAGAGGTGCAACAAGTACTCATTCAGGCTTATATTATTTATTAATAATAATAACAATGATATTGTTTTATATAGCGCCTTCCTATTCTGATCTGTACAAATATGATTTACTGATTAACATCCAACTCTCATGCACTTGACTGATCTTATACGTTTAAAGAGGTAAGTATGTGTGTATATGTAACATGCATGTATTATGCACACATATATATATATATATATATATATGCATGTCTATATAAGCATAAGTTACATTGCATATACATTATATATATAAACATTTATATACATTGTATATATATATATAAGCATTTGTGTATATTAAATATGTGTGTGTATTTATAAACATACATATAAAAACACATTGTTATGTATCTTACTGTAACTATATGCTATCTATCTATCTATCTATCTATCCATCTATCTATCCTCAGATAGCTTAATGAATTCATTGATGCTTCCTGTTTAGGCTCCTCCACTCATGCGCCTACTTAGTACAGTAGGAAAAGTCTGAAGCCAATATTTAGAGTGCTTGTATTTTTAGACGGTGTTTAGATTGGGGTTTCTGAGCCGGTGCGAGCCGCTAGGATTGGTTCAGATATTTTTAACATGTGCTGCACAGGGACTCATTCTCTTTTTTTGAGATAGATTGCTGCTGCAGGAAGCGTTTTGTTCTGCGGGTGGTCAGCAGTATCTGCTTCCCTTCTGGGTATCGATCTGTTGGGCTCCGTGCAGGCCTGGGAGGCACGGGCTCTGCTCCTTATACTCGGCACATAAATACTTCCAACAGAAACGATCCGAGTGCCAAAATAGAACAGCACAGAGCGCGGATTATATTCCACTGCAAGGCAAGATTTCACACCTAAACCGGGGTTCTTTAATCATGTTATTATTCATTGTGTTATGTAGCGCCATCATATTCTGGAGCGCAGTACAGCCAGGGGCCTGGGCATAGCAAAGTGACAAAGTGACTTACAGAAACAAGGCTTGGAGATTGACTTGGAACCGCCCCCCCCCTAACTGCAATGAGTCAACGGTGTGGACTTTTTATAAACAAGTACAAAGCAATAAAAGCATCCATCATAGGACTGCAGTGCTAAGCAATATATGGCTACTTATCAGCCACAAGGCCAAGGGTATGCAGAGCTGTTTTATCCCTTCGAGTCTGACAGTTTGTCCTTAATCAGTCTTTGGCCATTTCTTAGATTCTGGAAAGTTTAACACCTAACCCATGCATGTTTAAATTCCCTCACTGTATTGGCCTCTACCACCTCTGCTGGGAGGCAGTTCCACTTATCACCAATTACACTCGAGCCTCTAGTTTTAGATTATGCTCTATTGTTTCTATTCCTTTTAAAATAAACATATCTCCCTCTATGTATTTAAGGGTTTGGTACTTTTTTGTTATTACATTAACCCCCACACACACACACACACACACTTTTTTCTTTTTGTCCTTATTTTTTGTCTCTGAAAAGTTAGCAGACGTCCAAGGCTTGCATTCAGAGCGTGCACAATGTATGAATGCATTCAGGCCTTACATATGAATCCAGTTTTCAAGGGTATTACATGTAGCCACAAGCAAGTAGGAGCAAACCAGGACATTTGCAGCAGTTATACAGTCAGAGTCTGGAAACAAAAATATTCCATAAAAAAAAAAAATATATATATATATGACATCAGCCTTTTAAATCAAAAGGAACCACATGCTCTGCGGTCGCTAAAAACCAAAACACTCTTACTCTTTGAGATTATTGTGTATTTACTTAAGTTAATGCGAGTCTTACTCGTGTTATTATTTTTTCTGAAACAATATTTGTTTGTACTGGACTGTGTTATGGAGTGAATTGACTTTTAAATAAATGATAGTCTGGTAATGATTCTCTTTTTATCTGTTTGCTATGGAAATGTCATCAGTCATCAAATTCCTTGTCTGCATCCCTCCTCCGCTGTAAATGTAATTACGTTCCCAGATTGAAGGAGAACATATGGTATATATATATATATATATATATATATATATATATATATATATATATATGTTTATAAAACACTAGCCTGATGAGATTTTCTCCTGGGCTTTAATACATTTAACTATTTAGGCATATTGCTTAGAAAATGTAGGGGTTCTGGATATAGGTAAAAAAAATGCATGATATCATTTTGCCCTTTTGAGGTGATGTAATACTTTTGTAAAATTATTATTTGTAAAACGTAGACTAAATAAGGGCAATAAATGTAAGTAGTGCCTAGGCATGGACTGTGCTGTGCACATGGGAAATGACATCAATTAAGAATCCTATCCAAATTAATTGTCTTAAAGGAAACAACGGTTTCATTTTCTAAACAGAAATATAAACTCGGCAAATGGACAATTTACTGTAGTAATTTCCGATTTCTCTACCACAAATATGTACACCGTATAATAGCGTTCCACTCTCCACCAAATCGCCAGCAAGCTCATTATAATAGCTAACGACATTAGTCACATGTAACGGGTTCTCATTGGCTGTGCTACGATTAATTTTATTGTCAATTATATACTCTGGCACTTAGAGAGTTAAGTGACGAGTGGACTATTCTACAGCACTCAGTTGTGTGTCTGAAATCTACTTGCCACTTATCGCACGTCTCCAGCGGTTATTGGGGTGTACTTTTTTGCTATCCACACCCTTGCCTCATTGCATTTTCAGAGAACAACTGTGTGCTTATATGGTGTCTATATATATATAATATATATATATAATAAATATATATATAATTTTTTATTATTATTTTGTGTACATTGAATATTTTGTACTGCAGCTATGGAAGATGAGTTGCTCATTTCTCTTAAGATACCCTTCAATCATTCTGTTCAATGCTGCCATTAGATCATATAAAGACATGATGCACTTTAATTGTAAACTATGTTTTATTTTAACAATCATTAAACTTGTGACCCTTGGTTATTATTTGGTTTATTTTTTTCCATTTTAGGCAGCTTAAGTACAGTATATTTCTGATGGACAGAAAAAAAGATGAGAAATATAGAGATATATAGTGTTAATTGGCATGAGTATGCTGAGTCTGGTGTAGGGATTATTGGAGTTGAGTCGGCCATGGTATGCGGCGATTGGGGGACTGTATATCCTGGCATCATTCCCATCTGATGTAATTGTCCAGACCAACATGTACAGAGCTGAATTTATAATCCATGGATTTATATACATCTGTTTTTAGTTAGTCTTAGTTACCGATAAAGTGCATTTTTTTGTTTTATTTAAATCCCTTGTAAAATAACAGGATTGCCCCTGTTGCTATAGAGAATATTTAATTGCCCTGATTCTGAAGACTAACCCCCCCTGAAGGCATGTGCTTGAGCTAGAGACTTTACTTCGGTTACAGAAACCCTTGCTATTTCATTCAGTCATTGTATGGTGTCTAGAATTTAGAAGAAAGCAGACTATTTATACTTTTATAAATAGCACTCTATAAATTGAGACCGGAGAGGTTTTCTCATCTGAGTTTATAATGTTTCACATTTTTCTAGTTTGCGCAGCTGCTAGACAAACACCCCAGCTTGTAATTACTCCTACCGCCTGTGGTAAATAATAGGATGGCTCGGTCTTAATCAACCAGTCGGACGCTCTGACTAACGAAAGTCTATGGAGAAACGGACTTCTTTACT
Source organism: Spea multiplicata (assembly GCA_009364415.1). Classification (NCBI taxonomy): domain Eukaryota; kingdom Metazoa; phylum Chordata; class Amphibia; order Anura; family Pelobatidae; genus Spea; species Spea multiplicata. The sequence continues at coordinate 40,645 of VKOC01000912.1, read as the reverse complement.
ATCCCCATAAACACTGAGCTATGTGCTGTGGTGATTGCGCTGGGTAACTCACCCACACTATCACATGACTGACAACAATGGCCGACTTTAGGGCTGCAGATAAAAGAAGGTTTATTGGCAAAAAATAGATAAAACCAGGTTTTTGTCAACACTAACTTATATTACCGTATACAGCACTAGAACACATAGAGAACACATAGAGATCACATGTTTCATGTGGGACTTTCTCTTTAACCGATAAAAAAACCTATATGCTTATCTATATGTTACACGGTAACATGTTTAAGGGATTAGGACACACAATGTATGCGGCTTTAACATGTGAACTGAGTAGATGAGAGCATTACCTCTCCCACAATGCTCAGCTTTTGCTGACAGCTGCTTCTCGTCCAGCCTGCCACATGAACAGCTGCAGCGTAAAGATCTCCATTTGGGAAAAACAGAACTTTGCTAAGAATTTTGTTAGTTTTAAAGCTCGTTTTAAGCGTGGCAAATGGAAGATATGTGTTTATGACATGTCATAACTTTTCTGCAGTTCTGATTGTGAAATACCATTCTGGCGATAGCCGTGAAAGCACTGGCCGGTGGGAGGATGGGAGAATGTAATTTAAAACTTTGAAGTTTGTTTTGGAACCAGGAGATACGTGCTAGGACAAATGGAGGCCATGCTGGAAAAATGGCCAGTGAGCAGCCTTGTATGAGCCTTGAGGAAGCACCAACTGATATGAAAAGTGGGTCATCCTAAAATGTTCTGTGCATCCGTAGCAACTGTTATGGGGACGTTTTCCCATGAAAATATTTTTTTTCTCTTTGAGCGTAAAATACGGTGATGTGTACTTTAAAAAATTAGTTTTATCTCATTTTGTTCCAATAAACGTTATCTGCAGACAGGAGGCAGCCATTGTTGTCAGTCATGTGATATTTTGGATGACTATCCTTGCTCAAGCACCACATTGATCTAATTTATGGCAATGAAGTCTCTTCCTCCATAGACCTTCGCTAGTCAGAGAGAGTCTGGCTGGGTGATTAAGACAGAGTCATTCTGAATATAAAGCATCAGGATGTAAATTGAGATAACAGAACTAGAACACATCCAAAGGGTAATAGGCATCAATGCATAAACCAGAACTGTTTAAAACCCAGCATAATATTTTGAATACTTATTTTTAACCTCTTTAAGGCCTTTAGTTTTAAATGTTAAGATCATTCATTGTGAAATCATTGACGTGCATTTTGTTTGGTTCCTGCCCTTGTCCGCCTCACCCTGCTTCAATAGCACAGCATGTTGATAACATATACACTGATAACATATTTTAGTATAACATTATTTGATTTCCCTGGAAAATGTGAATGCATATGTAGCCAAGGCTAGAAAAGAAGACTATTAAACAATTAACAGCATGACCCAGGAGTCTGCTTTCACTCCATCTGCTAAATTGAGGGTATCCATTTACACCCACAGGTTGGTTACCTGGAACAAAGTTGTATCATTTTCAGTTCACACAAGTGTACAGTTTACGCAAGTGTCTTTTGTTGTATTCAGTAAAACAAACAAACAAAAAATATATATGTATACATATAAAAAGGTGTATTCTAATTATTCCATATTTTAGTGAATACATAAGCACATTTAATTATTTCAATGTATGTATACATATAAAAAGATGTATTCTAATCGTTTCCTATTTTAATGTATGTACTGGTACATTTAGTTATTCAAATAACCCAATATCACATATTTGGCAAACAAACCTATGCAGCAACTTAGTGTTCTAACAAATATTAATCATATAGATGTTTAAAATATGTATTAAGTCGACTTTGTTGCCAACTCTTAAAAAGAAAAACCTGTTCAGGATCAAAGCAAGTAATTATAATCTTGTAATAAATAGACAATTACCTAATTTTTATGGCTGGAATTAAAGCAGTGAATCAAAGTTCACTCCCGGCAATGTTTTTGGTGCCAGCTTGGGTGAAATATGTAGGAAAAGGAAGCTTCAATGCTTTAGAGCCCAAACAAAGAACTGTGTTTTTAGGTGTCTAACAACTTAAATCCACCTTAGAACATACTGCATGTTTGTATGTATGTTTCTGCCTTTATGCTAGAATGTAAGACAGTGAACACCTGGCAGATGATATGAAAGTGTGAGCTCAAACGATCTGTCAGAAAAGACGTGCAAATCTATCATTACTGCAATATTTCGGTATTTGGTAAAACGTCAATATTGTCTGAAAACAGGCCTAGCAAAAAGCTTTGCAGTTGTAAACTTGGCAGAATCGCAGGCATGTACAGCAGCAGTTACATAGAAACATGCGCCAGAGAGCTTGAAAATCTGTGTGGGATGCAGCTATACACCATGTTACATGTGCTATGGTACGCACAAAGCTAGAGCTGCATGTGTTATTGTTAATATATTCAGTGTTCTCCTCACAATCAGTGTGGTATTTTCTATATAAACCCCAGTAACACACTAGTTTGCCCTCTGATGGTCATGCCTGTGCCTGCCATAGTATGTTCTGTCCTAATCTGTTATTGATCCTATTTATTTGATCCGGCCTGACCCTGACTACCTGTTTTCTGGCTTCCTGACCCCCTGCTCTGATATATTGATTAACTTGAACTCTGGCTTCCTGACCTCGGCTCTCAGATATATATCGATTACCCTGAACTCTGGCTTCCTGACTTCGGCTTGTCTTTTATATTGTGTGTGTGGACCCTTATAGTGCATCCCTGGTCTTGGAGGATCGTCAGAAAGTCGGACAGCCGCTCAAACTCAAAAGGCTCAACCTGAGGGGGAACTGGTTGGAAGGCGAAGAACTCTTATGAGACTGTCGGGCTTTCTCTAGTGGGGACACGGTGTCCTATCGTGCACCAGCATCTCCTCTGGTAGGCTGTGCATGACAGGCCTAGGGAGACACAGCCAGTATATTGTGCTAAAGAAAGATCCTATGGTGGTCTACTGCTCAGTAGGCAATGAGTTGCAACAAACTTGCTGCATTGAGGAAGAGACTCTTCTCAAGGTAGGACCTAGGGAGAGGTTGGGGATGCTTGATGATGTAGAGTAGAGACTCCTACAAAAATACACCACTACCTCAGAATGTTTCAGTTGTATTTATAGTCCTGCAGTGAACACTAACAGTTAATTGTACTGCCATTGTCCACCTATTCCAGCTTGATGGCACATTGTGGGGAATCCCCCATGTAGTACGGAAAGTTAAAAGGACCTCTCAGTCATCATATGCATTAAAGTACATATAATGTCTGGATTGTCCCTTTCAAGGTAAATGAATGAATGAAGTTCATACTTGCTTCATAATGTTACTTTTACTGTATCTAAGAGATGAATAGTATTTGTTGCTTTTTATATGGCTTATCGCCAGCTCTCTGCTGCGTCTTAATACACCAGTCATTCAAGGAATTAAACAGCAGGGATGCCATCCTGTTTGTCCGATTATTTCCTTTTCTATTATGATTCACTATATTAATATTTTTTTTTTGGAGAGTATATTTATTTTCCTCCCTCCCCAGCTCTGATTATCCTGTTTCCTCACCAATATCTTTACATTGTTAACAGTTCCTGGGTTGAGGCTTTACGTCTCGCTACGGTCTTTCACTTACAATCATTTTTCTCCCAACATGTTTTTTTTTTCTTTTGTGTTTCCCAAAACACTTGGTCTTCCTGTTTCACTTCTTAGGTTTCTTAAGCCAACACTGGTATCACTTCCAAAGAATAGCAAAAAAAAAATGTTCATAAGCCTGCCTGTGTTGGACCATACCACAGAAACTGTCAGATTAATTTAATGATTTGCTACGAGCTAGCGCCGTTGAATATCAAAAACTTTACCCCAACATTTTGGGGGATTAGAACATTAATATTTCAAGCAAGTTTCCATGTGGTATAGCAGAATAAGTGCTGTCTGCGAGGAACAGCACGTTTTTTTAAACGGCCATTCATTGTTACCAAGATATGCCATAACAGCACCGAGATTTAGGGAGATGTTATGCTTAGCTAGCAACTTTCAGCTGGTTGGCCTATTGGACATATGTAACACAAGGGCCATGGGATAGATGTGCCAGACTATCTGTTATGTTTAGGCAAAGATTTTATGAAGTCATTTTTTGATAAAAACAAATAAGTAGGAAAAAAAGAGCCATAACTGACATGGATTTGCTTATGTTTGGAGAGGTACATTACAACATATGAGGACACATCTTTGTAATACACAGGAGTAAACATCAACAGCATTAGGAGAAACCTTTCTTTTTTGTGATTAGGCATATTTTTCTTTGCATCTTAAGAGAGCTTAAAGACAAGTGCATTTGAGTTAACTGCTAACGACATGATTTATGGTAGGTTCTCTGTTAATGAACTCATTTTGGCAATCGCAAAGTGTTTGTTGAAGTGCTATGCTATTAATTTTGGTCGAGAACTCATTGCAACATGCACATCATATCCCTCCAATTAAGGTTAGCGAGCACGTAGCTCCCCAGCTATTGTGAAATTGTAACTCCCTTATGATGCTTAATCAGCTCCTTATCTAGTACGAAACTAGCCAGCACCATGGGAATTGTATCTCCACAACAGCTGGAGAGCAACCTATTGGCCCCATCTGCAATAACTAGTGGTAGGTTTGTCACTGGTGGAGTAAGAAGGTCCATTAACATTCGGGCCCTCTACAGGGATGGGGCCAAGAGTCTCCATGTAATAGTCCTCATTTGCTGTAACTGTGACTCATTTGAGTGACTTTTTGGCATATTGTGTATTTGCTCCAGGCATGGATAAATACCACCACATTTTACTCGATTTTTTCATTAGTCAAAGTTTTCACCCCAACTGGAGTTAAAGTAAGAACAAGATATTTTCCATTAATGCTATAAGTGTTGGGGGCATTCATTTCCATTGTGTTTGATTCAGTATAATAGTGTTGTGATGGCCACATGAGTGTAATGTGACCTCTCATTTCCTTAGTGCTTTTTAAGTGATTTTACAAAGCAGTGTGTGTATGGATTGAAGCTCTTGGCTGGAGGGCTACATATTTTAAATATTTGGGCCAGATGAATGGCCTAAAAGAGCTATAGTGAACAAAAGGTTACAAGTTGGCCATGTGCATGACACCAAGGGTGTAAGAACAATTATCTTAAAACAAAGTTTTTAAAGTTTCATTTTTCTTTTTGTAAAATACCATTCATGTTAGTGGAAGACACCTTCATTAAAAGTACAGACGTCAATTATTTTACATGTCCGCAATGTTTGTGGAAGACACCTTCATTAGCTTTTGCTGGCTCCCATGTATTCACATTGTGATGTTTGGAGAGTCACAATATTACATCATATCCCAGCATTTTGCCTCGACACATCACAAGGTGGCTGGACAGGTAAGGTCCTGTTGTGAGCCTTGCCTCCCCCGAGGGTAGAATCATATCCGTTTGACACTTAGCACTTAGCCAGAAATCAACTACTAACCAGATGATGGCAGCTATTAATACTATTATAGCAACCATTTCAGAAAAAAAGAGGATTCCAATAAAATGTAGGCAGATTTTATTGGTCACACACATCAAGTTCTTTTCCTTTTTACATTAAATGTACATTTGTCACAGTGTCAAATGAAGCAGTTAAGATAATTAGTTGCTAGAAGAGCAAACTGTGGAATAACTGGCATGATCTAATGAAGCATGGGAAACCTCAATGTTCAAAATGACCATGAAGGGCAGAAACAGAAACCCGTGCTACTGGGACAGTATACTGACATTCTTCAAAAAAACAACAAAAACAAGACTTACCTGAGGTAGAAGCTGCAGCTCTGCAGCTGCCCTCATCCTGTGTGGTCCAACGACTGATTGGTTGCTTGAAGGATTCATTTTTACAAAATGCCTTGATTCTCAAAAGATTTGACCATGACCACAATGGAATCGATATAGATGTGCTTTAAAAAGACAGTAATGTGTCATCCTGATATCATCTTGGTAACCGTGATGTTTGTCCACCAGTTGTCCAGTAGTTGTTGACTGCAACTCCCAGAATCCTGAAGGAGATTCATGGATTTAATGAACTGGCCTTTTGTGAGCACAGAAATTATTTTTCTATTTGTGCATTGTGACTAAACGATGGATTTACCAAGTTACTGGTTCTACTTTTTTGTGCAATGAAATGTCTTGCAACAGGAGCTGAAAAAGAGAATGGGAGAATGGGCATCCCTAATCCTTATTATGTCAGCTCACTGACGGGATAAAGGAGTCATTGTAGACTAATCTATAGGTAATTGCTTGAATTTGTCATGGAAGATTAATTTCCAAGCAGTTAGTTTTGTTAGGTTTGTTGAACCGTCTAAACAAGCGATTATTCTCCGAAAAGTGTATTGTGAGTTAGATAAAACAGTAAGCCCCTTACATTTGTTCCATGTCTTCATGCCAAAAGTCAAACAGATCTCAGTTACCCCGTCATGTTGCGTGAGGACGAACAAGAGGTTTAGGATCGTAACTTTTTTGGAGAGAGCGTCAAAGCTTGATTGGTCGTTTGTAGTACTGTGGGATGCAGGAATATTGTTATTGCTCACTTAGTAGCCGACTGTTCAAATAGATGTGTGCACTACAGAAATGTCTCTTTGTTTATTTTCTGATTACTTAGACCAGGGTCTTAGGTAGCCTCATATCAGAGATACAAAAATAAGAAAGAAAAAAAATGTAAGGTACGACAGCTAGGTGGGTGTTCCCATGGTGGGTATAAACATATTTATTTTTTTAAAGATTATCTTAATTTTGATCAAATAATCCTTAGATACTCTTAAACTTGAATTTCTATAACATTTTTATCTAGATGTATATTGGCTACATTTCCCTTTTTAATTTATATAAACCCTCTTCCATTTCACATTGATAATTAATCTAGGAATGAATTTATGTCCAGCTTAATTTTTTACTTGATTTCTTGCAATGCAAAGCTTGGAGGCCATTAGTATTTGGATCATTAAGCTTCTCTGTCCCCAGAGCTGCTTAGAAAAATCAGGATGAAACATGCAGCATGTCTATGTTAATTTTATTTTAATTTTATTTGACAGCATGTAAATCTACATGAGATCAGCGTCATGTGGTTCAGTTTGCCGAGACACTTTATTATTTTATTTTTTTAGTCAAAGTAGTGATGGTGTGTTTTTTGGTTTATAACTAGCATATTTTCAGAAGTTTTGTAATTCCACAGTATTGATTTTTCATCTTTTTGCTAAATGTATACCAGTGATTGCAAAGTAATATACAGTTCTTTATTCATTATCCACACATTTCCCAGTAACAGTTTATGTAAGACATTTTTGGTTGGAAATTTGTGGTTTTATTGCATAATAAAAAAAAAAATCATATAGCTCATAAAATTTATAGCCATCTAAAAATACTACCAATTGCACCAATTATATAATTATACATAAATGTTAATATGTATAGCACTATGCCCATTGATATATGCCTACACAGGCGCCTGTGTTTAAGTTAAAATAACACATACACATACATAAAGGATATTTTTATATATGCTTCTTTCTCAAAAGTCAACACTAAATTTGTTAGTGAAAAAAATGTATAAATTCCCAAATGTATAAAAACACACTGACCCTTGTTCAGTGATATAGACTTGGCAGTATGTTTTCTAAATATTGTGTACAATATATACAGTGAAGGAAAAAAATATTTGATACCCTGCTGATTTTGTACGTTTACCCACTGACATAGACATGATCAGTCTATAATTTTAATGGTAGGTTTATTTGAACAGTGAGAGACAGAATAACAACAAAAAAATCCAGAATAACGCATTTCAAATTTCAAAGTTATAAACTGATTTGCATTTTGCTCAGTGAAATAAGTATTTGATCCCCTATCAATCAGCAAGATGTCGGGCTCCCAGGTGTCTTTTATACAGGTAACGAGGTAAAGAGAGTGCTCCTAATCTCAGCTTGTTACCTGTATAAAAGGCATCTGTCCACAGAAGCAATCAATAAAATTCCAAACTCTCCACCATGGCCAAGACCAAAGAGCAGTCCAAGGATGTCAGGGACAAGATTGTAGACCTACACAAGGCTGGAATGGGCTACAAGACCATCACCAAGCAGCTTGGTGAGAAGGCAACAGCAGTTGGTGCGATTATTCGCAAATGGAAGAAACACAAAATAACTGTCAATCTCCCTCGGACTGGGGCTCCATGCAAGATCTCACCTTGTGGAGTTTCAATGATCATGAGAATGGTGAGGAATCAGCCCGGAATTACACGGGAAGATCTTGCCATTGATCTCAAAACAATTGGTAACACACTACGCTGTGAAGGACTGAAATCCTGCAGTGCCCGCAAGGTCCCCCTGCTCAAGAAAGCACATGTGCAGGCCTGTCTGAAGTTGGCCAATGAACATCTGAATGATTCAGAGGAGACCTGGGTGAAAGTGGTCAGAGGAGACCAAAAATCGGGCTATTTGGCATCAACGTGCCATGTTTGGAGGAGGAGGAATGCTGCCTGTGACCCCAAGAACATCATCCCCACCGTCAAACATGGAGGTGGAAACATTATGCTTTGGGGGTATTTTTTTTGCTAAGGGGACAGGACAACTTCATCGCATCAAAGGGGCGATGGATGGGGCCATGTACCGTCAAACCTTGGGTGAGAACCTCCTTCCCTTAGCCAGGGCATTGAAAATGACAATGACCCAAAACACACCGCCACCCCAACAAAGGAGTGGCTCAAGAAGTAGCACATTAAGGTAATGGAGTGGCCTTGCCAGTCTCCACACCTTAATCCCATAGAAAATCTGTACGTTCGAGTTGCCAAACATCAGCCTCAAAACCTTAATGACTTGTAGACAATCTGCAAAGAGGAGTGGGACAAAGTTCCTCCTGAAATGTGTGTAAACCTGGTGGCCAACTACAAGAAACGTCTGACCTCTGAGATTGTACTAAGTACTAAGTCATGTTTTGCAAATGGGTCAATACTTATTTCACTGTTAAACAGAAACCATTAAAATTATAGACAGATCATGCCTTTGCATCGGGCAAACGTATAATGTATATATATTTGAAAGAGAGAGACGTTCATTGGTAATTATTATAGAAACACGTTTTTTTTTTTATATGTACATTGGCATGTATGTACATTAGAGCAGAAGTTAACCTAGAAGCTAACATTTCATAAAAACTTTTATTGTGGCCACAGAGAGTGGGCAGACTAGATGGGCTGAATGATTAATAAAAGTACAGGAGAAATACATGAATAACGGATGATAAGCTGAATTGTTACAGATGGCAACTATTAGTATAAATGAACATGATTATAAGAAAAATACATCCTATCAAAGAAACCTGAGTCAGAGTTTATTTAGAGAACTGTGTCTAAGGCCTAACATGCACTCAGACAGAGAACAAGTTAAAGGCGCTGTTCCACTTAGACAAAACAATATTTGCTTAGCAGTGGTATGCTTAGCATATAGGCTTTAGCAGATCTGCCATCCTGCTCTTTCCTCTGAATGGCTCATATGGCAACAACCTCCCCTTGTCTGATTCTTGTGTCATATGTCACTCCTGGCAAAAAAATAATTAAATAATACCTTCTGGCAAAGGTTTGGCACTGAGAATGATTTAATTACAAAGGTGTTTAATACTTCAGCGTAGGTGGAACACCAGCTTTAACCCTTAGAGTGGGGTTAGGATGCCAGTTTTACCCACATTTAAAAGGGAAATGGGTGGAAGTGGGGCGGGTCAGGACCCGCTCCTGCAACCCGAAGGATTTGGGTGTCAAACCGGAGAAGCAACGATATGGTTATAGCGCTCAAAAGCAGGGGCACCTTAGATGGAAAAATGGCAACATAGACTTATATTTGCTTTAATTAGCATAGTCATGGAATTTTTATGTGGGACTACCGCATGATATGTAGTGTAATGTCTCATAGATGGGCTTTGTGTGCATCCTCCATGTATTTACATGCTTATGTATTGTATAAATTTACAAATGAGTTTCACTTTTTGGTTTGGCATTAATAGGGGACCAATATACACATTTTCATCATTATATCATGTGATGGGATGCACTAGGAGCCCCAAACAATTAGTTTTGAGGTAAAATGTAACCTGTGTATGATTTCCATATACATATCAGACCTATATTGTAAGGACATTGGGCTGTTGTGTTAATTTATGGTTATTCTGTAGACATTTATAAATGCATCCATATGTAAGGGTACTGGACAGCCTATATTCATGCCTGCACATTATATTTTCCTTTGCTTCTTTTGAGTATGTTATATGTATTTTTTCGCTATGTGCGTGTGCTTTGCCTAAATGTAAAATGTCGGCTCCTTGTGATGTATTGCTGGAGCAGTTTTCGAGCGATGGAAGGTTAATGGAGACTTATGTCATCATGATAAAGAATCACCTCCTAGCTGCTGTTCCGATGATGGTTGGTTGTTTATTTGACCTTTTAGACGTGGAAAAAAGAACAGCCTTTACAAAGATTCCTGACTAGGAAGATTTTATGTTTTGTGTGTACAAAAAAAGGTCCTTTTTTTTGTCAAATATTGGCTTTTATGAGTTGGCCTTGACTTATTTTTGAAGTTTTTGATGGATATATGGTATAGGTAGAAAGCACTGTAAACAAACAGCGGTAAGAATTAATCAAATGTGTTATTGATTAATATTACTTGGTCTGCAGGTACTACATTTATTTAACTGTAACACTTCTGTTACTGTGTCAAAAAAAAGATGGGGATGGAGATATTTTGCTTGCAAAATCAACAGCACAGACCGACCGAAAATCACATTGGTCATGCAGTGCATTTGTAAACCAGGCTGTTACAAATGATAATGTGGCTTGTCGAATGACTGTGCTACTGCCCATGTACACACTCCCACCTTAACCCTCCGTCTGATTACTTTCCTTGATTTACAATGGGAAGAAGACACGCTTTGCTGTATACCTAGCTGTTTGCCACTTCGCATATCTCTCAAAAAATGTCTGCCCACGCTTATCACAGAAAACAGCCGCAGAAAGGTAAATATAAAGCATCTCATACGAATTTTATTCTTTTTACTACAAATTTTAGCGTCTTGCCCCCCCCCCCAGTCGCAGATAAACGTGCTTCATTATAAACACTTTTTGACTGCTAAAATGTATCAGTGCAAGTGAATATGCCTGCCGGCACAAGGCAAAATTAAAACACACTGCATCCAAAGTAGCCTTTATCTCCTGGAGCTTTGGAAGATGTACTGATGTCCAGCTCTGCCTTGTGGCTCTAAAGAGTTAAAGCCATCTGCTTTCTCTCAATGGAGCCATAATGTTGCACAGCACATACCATAACAGTTCATACAATGTGTGTGCAGATGGTAAAAAATATGCAACATTTTGTAACATTAAACATGCTATAGTCCAACATCACAGTTTAACCCTTTATTAATCGATTGCTCTTGTTCTTTTTGATGTTAATATTTTATGTATGTTATTGATACTACTGAACACAGATTTGCTTTGCAAAAAAGAACATTGTACGTGGAAGCGGCCTGTTATCTTTTAAGTGAATGCGCACATTTATCAGCTTATCCCTATTAAACGTATCTCCGGTAACCACATGTTGTCAAAGGTGACCGGAAAGACATAATTAGTGGTTATAGCTTTTCTGATATCCGGCCCCTAATGGGTACGCCGTGTCTTGCTCGGTGGGGAGGCTTTAACACACCGTACGCTCAGAACAAGGTGTTACAAAGCTAAATGCCACTAAAAGTAGTTTAACAAGAATAAATCAGGAAATTGCTTGTATTTAATTTTTCGGTATTGATCACTCTGAGTAGACCTTAGGATATTATGACTTGCTAATTAAACAATGGCATACCAAAATTCCCAAATAAAAATGGTCTCACTTTGTTATATTTTTTATTTAAGTGCCTGCCACCTTTTATTAACTATGCATACATATGCAGTAGCCTTCTTTTGGTTCGTCCCATTCATTATGTTTATTGGAATGCATACACTTGTATTAAAGGAGAACTGGTACCTGGGGAGTCGGGAAAGGGGCAAATGCATATGGGGGGTTTCTGCTGAATCCCCCCATGCATCTCCGAAAAGGACAGCACAAAAATGTAAAGGCTATTAAATGCATTAAAGTGCATGTGATGACTGGAGTGTCCCTTTAAGGAAGGAATAATCATGCAAATCCATAGAACAGAAATATAAAAATGATCATAAAAATTGTTTATTTTCCTTTTTAAACCCCATTATGGGTATATATGTTCAAGTTAAGCATCTCGCACGCTGCAGGGCAGCACTTTACCTGTACTGACCAGCAATATGTGAAATGTATAGGTGTCCTGGAAAACCCCAACCTACCTAATATGTGGGTACTTTATGAGCCATCATAGATGTTCTGTTACCCTCATACATATATTCTTCTTATTCTGATTCACATGTATCCTGTACTTGTAACTAACTTTTACATCAGACATCCTTACCTACTCACCTCATATTCTTCTCCGTTACATCTTCTCTACACATACCTGTATATGTCTGTGTAATTAGTGAATGTAGTTGATTATGACCCCATTCCCTCCTTCAATGTGTTTAAAGAATGATTTACTTATTACATGGAGATTGCTGTTAATGACCACAAATAACAGTTGTTAACTGTGACACCACAACCAAGGGTAGTAAATCTTCCTGATGTTTATGCACACAAAGAGGAGATACTTTCCTTGTGTTTACCTAAATGTATATGTGTACTTTAAAAAATATAGTTTTCACACTTTGCAGTGGTAATGATATTGTGCATGGTCACTAAAGTCACAACTAAAGTGATTCTGTACTAACAGCCGGCCACTGAGAGAACTGTGGGAGCATAAACTGGAAATCAAGAGAGGTGTGAAAATCTATTAATGGCTACAGACGTTGGCATGAAACAATGTCGGTGGTCATGCTTGTATCACCAAATAATAGTGATGTCCGTCAAAATAAAGTTTTCAAATGGGAAATGAGGTCCCCTTTAATGGTTTCCTGTGGATTTTGTTTATCTTGTTGATTGTCTTCCTTGGGAATGGTATCACAAGGCGCACATCTGTTGTCCCTGCCATAAGCTTATATTGACTTTATTAATGATTCACCATAGTGTTGACACAATTGTTAGTGAAGGTTAATAGAGACCAATTAAGAATGGTGCTGTGTGCCGTTCAGGCAGGCTCACACAGGAGTCTGTGTACAAAGCGGCACAAGATTTTAAGGCTTAAGTTATTTACTTATGTCACCCCAATAACTGCACCTAACGGTGCTCGAAAAACCCTGTTCAAATATTATGTTACTACTTTAGCTGTTCTCACGAAAGCTATATTCTAAGAATCAGATTTGGTACACAGTATTTCCCTTGTGGAGCACATTAAAGTATTTGTCAACCTAATTAGCAGTTTGGTTAAATGGACACTCCAGCCATCATATGCATTTTATAACCGAACACCGCCCATAAATTTACATTATTGCACAGCAAACCCACCCTACCATGTTTTCCCCTATTCTTCGCCCCCCAGCTCATGCATAAGAGGCACATAAATGAGTGTGCTCATATACCCATGTGGCTGATCGTGCCGCTTCACACCCAATGCTTATTATCAGCAGATCATTTCGGAAAGAAACTTTGAGTAAAAGTGTAGTTTTGCCAGAGCCTGGCAGCCAACTGATACCACAGTCCCAAAAACCTCAAAATTAAATAACTATATAAATATTTTAAATGGCTTAAAAATGAGGAGGTCTGTTATTTTTGGTGCAGTTGCTTACAAAGAGATTTCATTATTTATTGCAAAACATATTTTTTTTGCAAGATGTTATGCATCTGTGTAGAGATATGGTGCATTCCCAGAAAACTGTGCCTGTGTACCTAGACATTTTGCTCAGCACGATCATAAAGTCACCCTTATGGTTTCCAGATGTACCTGTAGGGCTTTATCCCATATACTTTTACCAATCATTGCTCTAGGAAGGTTTAATGTTTTATGAACCGCAATCATTTCCAGATGTTGCAAGCAGGCTTCATTTGTGGAACGTCAGGCCATGGTCTCTAAATCCTTTGATCTTGCCATATGTACCTAAAGCTTATAGATTCAACTGATGCTGGAGGGTGGAGTAATGTTAGTAAAGTACTCACCTGGTTTCAACTTTCTAACTTCTATGTGACTATGAAATACCTGTTTTTCTTCTGTTTAGTCTGGATCATGTTGCCAGGGCCGGTTTAAGCACATCACGGGCCTTATTATGGAAATAAATAAAATAGAACAGACAGACTCTTAACTCTTCTGCATCCATGTGTGCTGGATAAAGATGACATAATTGCTAGGCAGATAGTATAAGATAGAATCTTATGTGATGGGATTGGGAGTACATCAGTACACTAAAAAGTCATCATACACGGGACGCCTGAAGCCACAATTTAGTTCCACTAATCCTTTTTAATAATATATGCAGATTGAAATAGAGTAAATAACACAATATCTTTACTTTTCCGCTCACTGATTTCTGGGACTAGAACGTTTTGCACTCTGAAGTGATTACAAATTCAGGAGGGTGTTTTATCTCTGGATAAGTAAACATTAAATACCGCATTGGCTCGATTATAGGCCCACTTTTTTTTACCTATTTTAAGTCTTTAAAGTGGGGGTGCAGCCTATAATCGGGGTTTAGCACAGGGATGCGCAATTCGTATCGCCTGACGCCTGGGACATGCAGTTCTTGTCGCTCTGCAGGTGTTTTTTTTTTCTCTTTCATTTAGCCCTGCTGCGGGCAAGCAGCAGGGTTAGGATCCAGGTCCCGCACAGCGCTACATGGGACCTGTAGCCTCCTCTCTGGCAGCCGGTGAACACAACCCCCGAGTGCCGACGTGGCATGACCTTCGGTGCTCCACCATAGAAGCGCCGACGGAAGTACCGGCCAGCAGCAGCGGAGGTTGTCTACGTGCATCGCGTAGATGTTCACCGGCTGCCAGAGAGGAGAATCGCTTGCAGCACTGCAACAGACCTGGATCCTGCCTTCTAGCATCCGGTGAACGTCTGTGCGATGCCCCAGCCAGCCCCACATTGTATATTTATCCAAAGCCCCCCTTTAGTATTGATTTATGTGATGCCCCCAGCCTGCACCCCCTTGTGAATTAATTCCCTCACACCTTTGCGTATTGCCCCCACTTAAATATCACGTCAGCCCTGGCACCCAGATTGCATCCACAGGACCTGCCATCTTTGCCCCAAAAAGCCTCCTTGTGGCATCTCTGCCCCAAATAGCCTGCCTGTGGCATCCTAGCCGCGAAGAGCCTCCCTGTGCCATGCTTCCCCTATCAGCCCCTATGTTAATCCGGCCCTGCACATAGCATAACTATTTTTTTCCTCCTATTTTCTAATGCAGTGCTGCCCATTTTTCACTTGTTTTCTACAAAAAATGTATTCTATTAATTGGGACACCATACCTAGAACAAAAGAAATAACCCTGAAACCAGAAATAAATTTCTGGGTGCACAAAAAGTGTAAAACCCAGATCATAAAAATCCGTGTCTATAAACTGACAGTTAACCATGTCTTTACTTTAGCCCTTTGTAAATAAAGCTACCGAAAGACACTTCAGTGTCCAAACTGGGACTGTAAAAAAAAAAGGGCCATCAGAGCCCATGGGCCCGTAGGACAGCATTTATCATGTCTACTTTATGATTTACTGATGGCTTAGAAGCTTGCTGCTTTCCAAAGAGAAACAGCTTAAAACAAACAAACAAGCTGATAGATGTGGCTTGGAGTTGACATTTAAACATACTGTTATTTTGTGATGTGTTATTCTACTTGAAGGCTTTGTCTCCGCGTGACGCCCGCAGAAACTAAATCAGTAATCTAGGCAAAGTCTTGAAACTGTTTTGAAATGCAAATGTATTTCAGTGCATACTTTCTAGCTCAATTACCTGCATTTTTTTTGCCAGGAAACTTTTTACAGCCTTGTCCTTGTTTTTTTAATTACAATTGCTGTGCACATGATATAAAAATAATGATGGCATATGAATCTTTGGAAATTACCATAAATTAAAATTATGGTTATATAGAAAAAATGTGTACCGATATATGTTGGTATGAGGTATAGCTGTTTCATATTAATAATAATAATAATGTACTATTGTAGAATTTAAAGGCACAGGTGTGAGTCGGGTATTTAATGTGTTAATTCGCTGAGGTGTGTGAAACGACAGAAGAGGAAACAACCGGTAAGAGCTGCTCACCAAGTCATTTTCACTACCTCTCTGCGTATTTTAGACCTCAGTAAGTAGAAGGAGGAGGACTCCTAGCAAGTATGTGATGTAAAAGTCATATCTATGACCAAATCAGTAACCCAGTAACCTTGGGTGTGCACCTGAGGTACTCAAACAGTTTGTTGATTGTGTTTCAGGAAAGGGTGTTTTTAGGTGACAGAACGTCCTAAACCAGCGCCTCTGTTGTTTGTTTTGTGGTTAGGATATTTCTTTTTTTTAGTCCTTTTCTTTCAGCCGACCCACACCAGAAATATTTCTGTGAGCTTGTCACTGTAAATTGGAACTTCTATATAAAAGTGTTTCTCCGCGTGAAAGTACACCAAGAGCAACATAGTGAGGTTTATGAGTAGAAGTAATTCTGGTGCAAATTTTGAAAAATGGCCTTATCATCATAGTAATTAATGGTATGGTCCAGACTGCAGAAATATTCTATTAGCTGCTACGGTGAAAACATACATACCTAGTCTTAATGTATGAAAAGATTAGTTCTTTTAAAAAAACATGCTAGTTTTGTGCCAGGAATGTGATCTAATTCTACATAATATTTGCATTACAGGCTGGAAGAAAAGTTGCAAATATGCTGTGGTTTAGCTCGCTCTGTTGAGCTTGAAATCTCCAATACAAAATGGTAACCTACATCATTGTACAAACAGTACTGTATTTAATACTTGAGGAGAATAATATTTTTATGGCATTTACATTCCAAGTATTTCTTTTTGTATAGTGCTGGTTACAGTTTTAGCTTATCGAACAATGAAGAAGTGTGTCAATATCAGCTGGTCATGTAAAGCCAATTGAAATTGCTGACATCATGCTTTTCATTGCACAGAATTTTACTGTTGCAGAATTAGTGGTATATTTCTGGTTTCTGCTTGCATCCCTTATTTCTCTATGCACTGTTCTGTCAGCAGTATCAGGGCTGTTTTGCAATTACACTGCTTACGTGCGTTATACTTTAAGCATAATGAAGATGACTAAGTAACAATACTTGCAGGAAGAAATAAGTTTTCAGCCTGACCTGAACATGGGTCACATGCCTGTGATAGTGCCGGTTAGGCAATACATTGTTACAATGATTTTAGTGTTACACATTAAAGTTAGAATATTGTCAGTTGCATTCCACCAAAACTGGTGATCTCTTTATCTGTTCCCCCATTGTGCTTTTCAGCCTCACTATGATCTGCGTTCCCTCTTTCTCCTTGTATTTTCAGTCTACCTCTGTTCCTTTCAACCCGCTGTACTTTTCTGATCTTACATTCCACTTGTCTTTCATAGCCTGCAGTCAGTTTTCCTTCTCTCCAATTTTGTCCATTCACAAGATGACCTCCCTTTACATTCTTTGATCATCCCTCTTGTTAGTTTTGTTCCACTTCCTTTACCCATGTCCATTTTGGTTCCATCCTTTGCCCAACTGTCCAGATATGTGAGTGGTTTTCTCTGCAGTCCTTGACTCTTCCTCTACCTATTCCTATTTCTTCTCTTTTCCTGTGTCAAACCAAAAACCTTATCACCCCTTTAATAGACATCACAGCCTTGAAGTAAGCTTTAAGCCCTCAGAAATCCTCAAAAGCCCTTAGAAATGTAACTAACGTGTTGCCGCCCCCATGTATCTTATGGCATGGTCATGTATTTTGTCAGGTAATCCTGTAAATGGTGGGTGTAACAGTTTTACATGACAATCTAATAGCCACTCAGTATAAATACAAATTCTACAAATGCTGGTGGGACATACTGATGGAGGTCTAGCAGGACAGCCTTGCTGTGAGGAGGAGCACGGGAAGGACACAGTTGTGTGCACACATTTACACTTTTATGTTTAGGCTATAGTACATTGACCTCGACTTTTTTCTATCCTCGTACAGAGTCACAGTTTGTTAGTATCTACTTTTGAAATTATCACGCATTGCCAAAGTTCAGTGTGTGTAAATACTATTGGTGTACAACAGATAAAAGGGATGTGGATCTTTTTTTGTAACTTTGTCCACATACAGAGAAAATATTTTGGCGGCATATACCTTATGTACTTTTTTGTAACATTTGGTGCATATATTGTTCAAATAACAGGAGACAATTTTACCCTAAAAGCATTGTGTTATATTGCTATTGGGTCACTTTGTGTCATACGATTTCCACACTGCAGACTTGCCACAAGATACTTTAGTTCTGCTGTACTCTGATCACGAGGCCATTGCTCAACGCTGGCTAGGGATTCCACACCTGTGGCGGGTCAGAAAATCAGCCCTGGCTGCTCATCATTTGAGGCCTTTAAATAGCTAGCAAACACAGACTGCATTTACCCTTGGATGGCCCTGCCTGAGGCCAGTATCAGGGCATTGTTGGTTTTCTATTGTGACCCCGCTTGTTTCCTGTGGCTCCTGACTCCTGTGGCATCCAGACCATGGGTTTGACATTTCATTATCTGAATTCTGGTATCCCGACCATGCTTTGGTTTTATCTTAACCTGAACTTTTGGCTAGACTGACTATTCCGCCAGCTACCAAATTGAGGGGGGCACTTGAGTGTGAATTCACCGCTGGTAAAACCCAAGGGCTCAACCTGAAGGGAACCGATTGGAAGGTGAAAAACTCTACTTTGGTTCTAATGGTTTCTCTCCTATGTTGATAAACATTGATCTCCGCTCCAGGGATCTGCTTTGCCATGCTCATAATAATACTAATAAAGTTTCTTTTTGCTTGGCAACCTATGATATAGAGGGAAAGTAACCCATCAGGGTGATGGGACAACATGTTCATGTGATACTCACTGATGGGGGTATACACTAAAAGGCAAAAGCATTCTATTATAATTTTTTATGGACAATGCTTAACACCAATTTGATTGTCAATGATGTCTATTCAGCCCATACTATTTAAAATATTTAGTGGGTGTACACAGTCAATATACAGACGAAAATAAGAAAATTGCAGCAGTAGTTGCTGTTTATATTTGACTTTATAATCAGACAGTGAATACAATGCCAAGCAGTCTGGATTCTAGTATAGGGCTATGTTTCTTATGCGAGATCCAATAAACCCAAGTATGGGTAGTGGAAATGATGGATATTGTTTTATACTATCCCACAAAGCTTTTAGGAAAGCACTGGGGTCAAAAACAAAGCTTTTACCATTATTTTAGGTTCCTGAATCTGGTCCAAGAGCTCATATAAGGAGGCTTTTGGGGGATCACCTGCTTTTACAGCTGGCCTTTTAGTAGTAGTTCTAAATGCCATTGCTGAAAATACATTATCCACTCACAGCTAACATCTCATCTACAGACAACATTGAAATGACTTGCAAATATAGCAGGGAAAGTTCAGATAAACTACACAACTCAACCATATTGCGCTATGTGGAGTGAACTCTTCAGACGCAAGTTGTATGTGGCTTTGATTGTTTTATTTGTTTTGAGAAATTGACAATCGCCGGTATCTGCGGCTTGTTTTTACTACTTGCTCACATGTGGTACAATAACATTGCAGCCCACGTGACGGATAGTTGGGATCAGTAAGCCGATTGGAAGAAAAGTGGGTGGATGTGAATTAGGACCTGTGTTGGCCAGACCTTCTCGTACGTTGCAATCTTGATTGTTCTGCAAAGCAAACAGTGGCTAGTGCAGAATATCTATATTGGTGTGAATCCATTACAAGTTGTGCTTCCTAATAGAATCTTTCCAAAGGTTATTGGCAGGCGTATGGATTTATTTCTGGAACTTTATTTCCAGAAAAACATTAATGAGGGTTACCAGGTTTCTTTGTTGACATACGAACAATACATCTTGGAATAAGATTAAAGAGACATTAGGTTTTAGGCTATGTTGAAAAAAAATCAATGCCATGAAATATAAGGTAAACTTTGTAAATATTTGGTTATACAATCAATTTCCAGTGTATTTTTTTCCTAATTGTGATTACCAGGTTACAAAAGAGGAGAAGAGGCTATTCAAGATCCATTAGGGATATATGTCTCTTATTTTTTGTTCACTACTGAAAATACATTCCATAGTTTTTGTGATATAAAGTTGAGGTTGAGTTATGGCTCAACTGATTTTGATTAGAGGGCTAATACCTTAATGGTACTTATTTTTACTGCATATGGTGAGGAGCTGCACCATAACCTTAACCAGTAAAATGTATACATATAACATTTTGCCCCTCATTAAAGACAATGTTTTCTTTTTAATGAACTTGCACAGTATGCCAATACAGAAGAAAATGTCTTGATATACATGCAAGATGTACAAAGTATCTTCTATATGATAAAATGAGTGCTATGGAAGTAGACGGTTCGCTGTGTACCCTTCTTGTGCAGAAGTGCATTTTTTTATAATCCGGGTGTATTTTGAAGAAGAATATTAACAGAATCCTCATCTCATCTGCAATCAGTGAATCATCAAATCCCATATCATGTGAATCATGCATCGCAGACTAATCTACCTATAATATTGAGGACATAATTGTCGTAATTTGAAGAAATATAACGGTGATCATTTTGAAGTGCTTCAAACATCATGACAAAATAGCTGTGCTGTGGAACATTTTAAGTTAGGTATATTTTCATATTGAATGCTTATGAGATAAAATCTTCAGGCTACCAGGAAGAAGTTGAGGTTGTGAGGATGCCTGTAAGCGCAAAACTTGTTTCCATTTCTTTTATGCAGTCAGGACCGTGTAGCGCTGACCATATCCTTCGGGCCTGTTTTGGTCATTTCTTCAACTAAAATGATGGTTTACTTAACAGGTCGTTCTGTTTCATTTATAAGCAGTGATAGACCTACGGTCTGAATGTATTCCATTAGTTAGGAGACCCACACTTGTGTACTCACTCACAGATACACTCTTGATACATTAGCATGAAAGCATATGAAACAGGTCTGTGTGGATAACGTCATCAGTGGTGCCTGGAAGAATTGGGACAATTGTTCCAACAATTGGTGGTTCCTTTAAAGTTTTTGCATCTGCAATACAGTACATTTTTCACAGGCCCCGCTTTCCCATCCTTTTTATAATTTAAAAGGAGCAAACTTTAGGTATCCAAGTTGCCATGACTTCACTTCCTTTAGATTAAAAAAGACAGACATTCACAGGGTTAGGGCTAAAGAAAGACAGTACTTTTATTGTTGGCTGTCAATTACTAGGCCCCCTATAAATCATGGAAGGAAAGTATTATTTGACTCTAAGGAATGATAATGTTCAGCAATGGACGCCTGACAAAAGTGTGTGATCTTCCAGTATATGCAACTCTGCATACTATAGAAAATAGAAAAATAATATGTTGCAGCGAATACAGGTTACTCACAATCCAACTAAAAGTTTAGCCGAACAAATACAGTAAACAATTCCTTAATATTGCCACTTGTAGTTAGCAATGCTAGTGCAAAATGTATATGTGTAGCAGCATAAACATTTATTCTCCATGGTGGCTGGTCTCTAAGGAAGTGGTCCAACTTCTGTATTAGCTAAATACCTTATATAAACAGTTAAGTAGTACATTTCACATTATCCTGATAATAACATATGCTATTTAGCCCAGCCTACACTCCAGCAGCAGTGCATTTTATACCCGGGACACATTTTATATTATTACAGTGCATATCCGCAGTTACGAATGGAAAGGAATTATATAATATATATATTATATATATATAATAATATTTAAAAAAATAATTGTGATCTTGCATCCATCATTTCAAATGGCAATTGCTGGTCACTTAAGGACATGGCCTCCAGAGCTGGTATGATAGCGCGCCAACATAATCATTTTAATTAATCACACCCATGACGGTTCTACCGGTGATGGTAGGACTAAGGTCCCCAATCAGAATGGTCATACACATGGGATGCATTGTCCTTGAATTGTTACTGAATTGTAGTGCTTTTTGGTTGAAAAAATGTGATTTAACCATTTAGTGTAATATTAAAAGTATATTATTTTTTTAGCAATCAAAAAAGCATTGCTTCATTGTTGAAGAGCTAATAAATTCCTCTGCGTATCCAATATGTTTTGCAGTACATGAAGTAGTCTCACAAGCTTTTTAAACATGTTCCATATGACTTTTATATTCATGCTATCAACTTCAGACTTCAAAGGCTTTTTTTTTTTTTTACTTTTTCAAAGTTCCGTCTTTTACTCTAACAGACATGTGGCCTGTACGAGAAAATACATGGTTTATAATTCATCTACAATTTTATACTTCGGCTGTCAAAAACTATGACATTTGAGGAGTGTAGTTCAATAAAGGGCAGTAGAAGTAAGTCAAATTTACATTGTGTAATTGTATTAGTTCACTCCAATTTAGTGTTGTAATTGATGTCTTGAAACACTCACGGGTGAGTTACCAGAGCACAAAAGATGCCTAACTCAGCAGGAGCATTCTGCTTTCATGTTTCCTTAATAAGCGGTTAATATTTGATATAGGCAGCAGGCAGCCTTTAGTGCTTAACTAGTAAATGTTCCCAGTGGTATAATTGGCGACTGGGATCCAGCTGTTCCTTCTGATATCGCCACGATCGGAAATATTAACAAGACACAGCTGGCTCACCTTTTCTTCAACTCCCTCCAACTACCCCTGTGCACGCAGCATGGGGCCGATTCTATGGCACCCATCTTAAAAAAGCAGCCTCCGCCATGGTTTTTAAACAGGGAAAGGGGTCAGCAATATGAAGCGAGACCGTATCATTATACTTCCTTTGCCTTTCATCAACAACAGAAGCTTTTAAAGGGAGAGGTTCAGTAAAAATGGTACTTTTCTTATTACTATCGCACCTTATTTGCTCTATAAACATATTGCAAATTACATAGTGCCATCATGCAATGAGCTTACTGACCAACTGAGCTTACATTCTATGTAAGTAGATTGAAAGGGATTGCATCTGAAAATTAAAAATCAGAGCGGTGGCAATAATATACATCCTCTCTGGAAGAAAAAGTTTGGCGGGCTAGATGTTGCCATCAAGGATCTGCTGTGGCCCTCAGTTTTTTGACAATATATATATATATATATATATATATATATAGACACACACTGATCAGCCATAACATTATAACACTGATAATCTTGTTATCATGGCATGTCAGTGTGTGTGTGATATATTAATTATATAACCTGCAGCTAGAATATTTTACAACTGAACCATTTCACACGCCAGTATGAAAATATGAGTGTTTGCCGCTCCCATGGTAGTTCATTGAATAGAAGACTGGACTTAGTCTGACTTTGAATCCTTTACAGTGGTAAAAAAAAAAAAAAACACGTAAGCTTTATGCCTACAAAGAGCTTTTCACACACGGTGGCTATTTCCAAGAAGTGTTGACTAAAATTTGGTCTGGTCAGTATCCAGTGAGCTTACAATTTATCACATACTTTTATCAATCCCTTTAGAAGGCTGGGAAAGAAGCTTCGCTCATTGCCACCCCCTTCCACCAGACTGCCCGTTATTTATGGACTGGAAATAAGATAAGCCGTATCAGCATTAAAATGGAAACACATGGGAGATACTAACGAGCCTAAAATAAGGCATGCAAAAGAAGAGGAACAGTTCACGTTGGATTAATGTTTGATTTTCTGGATTTTAATAGAAACTACTAGACAAGTATGTTAATTGCATAGATTTGTGGCAAAGTTGATTTAGAATTAAAAGGTAGACGTGCAATACATTTAGGTAGTACTAGGGTCTTAGACAAAAGACATGGCAAACCCACTTTACGCTTCACGTTATGGCCTGATAAAATTGCCCTATAACACTCACCAGCTTGGTTCAGAGTGGCTATGGAGTACACGGAGAAGTATTTTTTCTGGGCTGATTCCAACAATTTTTGCATTCTAGTTTTATGGACCATGTCTTGTGGGTTTCTGGTGAGAGGCCAATGTTGAGTATTGACTAGGGCGCCCACTTTTCTTGTTTGGTATATTGACATAGGGGTGGCTTCAGAAGGTTGGTGCACATGTGCTGTATTATTATTATATTATATTTATAGGGGGCCAACAATTTACACAATGTTTCTTACAATTGACAAACCTGGAACTGACAGACTCAGGCAAACCGATACATTAAGGAAAGAGAGCCCTACTCGCAAGTTTATAGTCTAGAGACTGTAAACATATTGTGTCAACACTGTCAGCACACACTATCCTACGTACGTGCAAGCACTCTCTCGCTTACATGTATGTACGTATGCTCATTAATGCTCACCTATATCTACCTGCTGGTCCTTTCTCACACATACATACCTGGACAGGTCCTTACATTGAAGCAATATGTCCCATGAAATCCAAAAGGCATAGTCACCCTGTGCGGAATATAGAGCAAGTCAAGTGGACGTTGTTAAAGTCAACGGGATTTCTTAGCAGTGGTGTTGAAAAGTTTAGGTCGCAGGTTATTGCTACTTGCTGAATGTAGGTGAACTTGTAAGGAATTTTGAGTGTAGATGAACTTGCAAGAAATTTTCTTAGGCCTTTCCACTCTGCAGACAACAGCAAATAGTGAATTCTTGGAAACAGCTCAAGGTCAGTCCCAGTGCAAATAAGCTATATTTGAGCTAACCTGATGTCAAGGTTACAATCATATATAAAAGGTTTGGTTTTAGTAAAAGAGATCACTATCTGGCAATAACTGCATATTCCTTCAAACGTTATCTTCAGAAAAGACACGTAAGCCACTATGGAGAACATTTCTTGAGTTTACAGTTGGTCATTGTGCATAATATATATATTATATATATAATATATATATAGTATATATATATATATATATATATATATATTCTCATCAAGGAGAACTACAGAAAAAAGATCAGCAATTCCAGGTTATATGTGAATTTTTGAAATGAAATAATTATAATGAGTTAATTTTGTTAATCATTGTATGGTTTATAGTTTCCTGTCTGAAAGGGACCCTGTTTTTTTGAATTATTTGAGCACAATGTATTTTTACTCTTTCTATATTTAAACAGACGATTCATTATTCTCACAGTTGTTAACTACGCTGCTGATTAAGCATGTAGGTTTGATCTAAGTTCGAAGGGCAGATGTTAAGTTCACTTGCTAGTTCCTTTTCTTCATGGTCAGCATTAAATGCTCCTAATCAGGGGAATGGGTGGTTCTGGAAGCTTGGTTTACCCAATTTTTTGCTGTGTTTTCAGCTTTTATGAACTGCCAAAGTGCAAACTTTGTCTGCCACATGCATATTTTTTGGTTAATTATTGTTACAGCCTCTATTAAAGCAGGACGATGGAAATTGTAAATCATTAAATGCATTTAATATGTTTGTACTTCATTAAGAAATAATACTCTGGCAATCATTTGTATGAGAAAATAATTAGATAACATTGCAATAATTACTCCGCAATAAACAAGTCAATGTCTTGGGAAGTGGTGCCATGTCATTTTTAGTGTATTTAAGATAGGGATAGTTCTACCATACAGAACTACACGAAGTGACACGGATTCCTAACAGAGCTTGTAACATTGTAATGCATGCAAACTTATATCCTAACACACACACACTATTATTATTATTTTCATTATCTTTTATATAGAATTTATGCAGCACTTCATACAACACATATATATTCTAGGAGTATGACAAAACTAGTATTGACAGACGAAGACAAACCCATACATTAGGTAAAGTGGGCCCTGCTCGCAAACTTACAATCTATAGGGAAAGGGGTGAAATTAAACATGTGTGGACAAAAGGGGAGAGATAGGGTGACGCACTAGCACTCACACTAATGTACTCACACACACGTGCACACTTTTTTTGCGCCTCTTTGTTGGCTCAAGAGGGGGAAGTCCACCAGCTGGCTCCCTCATGGTCTTCACACGTTGTTTGTGTCTTAGAGCTGGGAAATTAAGTTATGTCCATGCACTCAGACTCGAGGGAGCACAGCCCTCCAGGCCAGAGGTATGCCCGGGATAGGCTTGACAGCCCAAAGCAGGGGCCCCTGTTACACAGAGCAACAGCTAAGCCAGGGCCCCTGTGCCCAGCAAAACCCCAGACACCTGGGAGTGATATCAGCCCCATAGCTGAATTAATGCATTTTTCTTTAATTATGCAGATGTATTATTTTTATTAATTCTGAGGAACATGGAGCCTATGTATATATATATATATATATATATATATATATATATATATATATATAAAGGTTAAGATTTTTTGCAAGCATTTTTTTTGATAGGAGCCTTCTTCAGTTCTCTAACATCTGGCAACACTTTAATCCTCTGAAGCACTAAACAAGCTCTGCAGGAGAAACCGGATACATTGTAAAGACATTTGGGATTTGGAGGTTTATTGTAATACACAGTGGTTTGAATGTGTTATTTTTGCAATATATTTTCTATACTGTGGTGTTAAACCAAATATAAAACTATAACACAAAGGTTCGTCTACTTTAACAGATATTTAATAAGAGACAAAAACACAGTAACATACAATAAATGAGTCACAGCTCAACATACAATGCCACACTTTCCAAGACTAACCTGCAACCTAAAGGTCCAGCATACTTAGTTTGAATTGAAATAAACCACATTTATGTTGTATGGCATGGATGGAAGAATTTATGTAACTACCAAGATCATTTCTCTGCAACCATCCCATAGTGTGTGTATTTGTTTGGGAGTATTAAAGTGTTCCTGTTAGCCTCATGAGTTACTTTGGAAGTAAATTAACATACATTTATTAAGCCCAGAATAAAAATAATGTTAAAAAAATGCTTGTGTTATCATAAATATTATTGCTGACAAAGACATAAGAAAACAGGAAATGTCTAGTCTATGATATATTCACGGGTTATCCATGAAACCGTGCCAAGACGTCTACTCTATGTATATATATATATATATATATATATATATATATATCTATATAGATATATATATATATGCAAAGGGTCAAGTCTAGGCCATTCTTAAAGTTTATTGGGTTTACAAAACACCAAAAAAGATAAACAGAAAATACAGAGATAGAAAACGAGAGGATATGGAACAAGATTCCAATAGTGCATATAAAAACAAATAAAAAGGTATAGAGACATAAACACGAGAAAGCTCCAGACGACACAGAGGAAGGACAAGGACACAAACAAGGTAAGGATGAGACGGGGGGAGACAGGGGAAAGGGACAAAGGCAAAAATGGGAAAGGGAGGCCCGAACCAAACGGCAGATGTATCAGGCCTATGAGGCTGCAGTGGCCTTTATAAACCACGGTGTACGTAGAGATCCTAACATAAAGCCTGAAGGGGTATGTCAAAACTGGATCCAGCAATCCCAGGTCTCCTCAAAGATATGCGGTGTGTTGGCAGCAAAATGGGCTGCTCTCTCATATTGGCAGGTCGTAGCAAGGGAGTAAAGAACATCGTCAATAGGGGGGAGATGAAGACTTCCACTTCCTGGCAATACTGATCTTTGCTGCAATAAGAACGTGAGCCAGTAGTTTACGCTGAGGGCCAGAGAGGTCCTCCGGAAACATGTTGAAAAGTGCAAGTTCAATAGACCTCTGAATTAGGCCATTCTTAATTATGCAGCTTAAGAGGCGTAACCTGCTTGAAAAGTAACCAATCAGAATATACATATTATTAGAAGTAGATAAGATGCTATATAAACCATGTAATCTAAACATGTAATTAGACAACGCTTCGACTTTTGTTTGTTGCGTGCCTTGTCTCGATTCTGCGCATGATCTAAATAAAGGAAAACTCTTTCTGAGGAGAATTCGAACATTAATTCAACCAACAAATAAAAATGGATTACTTAGTTTTAGTAGAAGCTGCAGCTCCAGGGCTGCTTCTCATCGTCTCCTCAGTGGTCCAAAAAAGTATGCTGCCATTGGCAGGAAAGTGCTTCCTTTGAAAACAATTGCCATTGAATCCAATCACCATTGGAGTAGACTGAGTAGAATGAGTACACGTGCATATATAATATAACATATTGTGTATCAGTATTATACTATATATAATACAATAAAAGCTCTTACAGTTAGGGTGACATCTACTGGACAGTTTTCTTTATTACCTGGAATAATAACAATCATAAAATGTTTGCCAACAAATTTTAAGACTAAGTCGCTTCATCACCGTGTAACTCGGAACTAAAAGAATGGATTTTTTCAAAAGCTGTGCTTGTTTCTTCTTGACTTCATTTTTGTAAATTGGAGAAATTATTAAAGGCTGTAAAACTAGACTACTAACAACAACAATGAAATCATTCAGCTTATAAGGTACAAAACCTCAGAGGTTCTGAAAATCACTAAAATGTTATTTGTGTCGTTAGAGTGTGTTATTGTTTTAGGCTTTGCATGAGTTCCATTTAAGTTTTAATTTACTGCTATGTTTTACTCAACATTTTTTTACGGAAGAACAGTAGATATTGGGCTTGATTCAATGACATGCGTAAATCCAAATCGGTGGATGATGGTTGAAATGTGTCTTTTAGAATGCATCTCTGTGATGCATCTTTGTGACTTATGCCAAGATAGTGGTCATGAATTTTACATTGAAATAACTAAAATGCTTAATGATCCCATAGGGTGCACAGAGTAAATGAAAACATTTTTACACATACATTCCAGACCATGAACACTTTATCTAGAATTCTCAAGACACATAACTCACCATAGGTAGCTGAAATACATGCCCAGCACAGTATTCCAGGATTGAAACAAAAAGGGCAGTGAAATAACGGATGATGAGACATCATTATATTTTTTCTACAAGGAAAAATTAGATCTGAATGTTCCTTTAAATGGGGACTTGTTATATTGTAATATTGTAATATTGCCATAGAACCTTCCAAAATGCCATGCTTTTCTGACACCGAATGTTACTAATACTTAGCCTTTTTTTATTTCCGCAGCATGGGTGAGCTCTCTGTCCATGGGAATGATCTTTTTCTGCTCTCCTGTGGTCAGCATATTTACAGATGTATTTGGATGTCGACGGACAGCAGTGGTCGGAGCTGCGGTGGGAATTATTGGCCTTCTTTCCAGTTCTTTTGTAAGGTAGAATCATTATATAATACATAAATTATTCTGGAACCTGTGTGTGTAATACGCATCAGAGTAAAGATTGGATCTGGGGGCCATGATTTAGCGGCAGATGTAAAAAGTGATAAATTGTATGTTCATAGACCTTCTTTAGCTACGTGGATGCTGGATGAGTTCCATTCATCAGTTCTGTCATTCAGAAATATTGGGTGCTTACACACTGATTATTTTTGACTGATAGGGTTCATTAGCTGGCATATTTATAGATTTTTCAGAAACTCTGCACGTAACTTTTGCAATAACTTGCTTTGTGTTTATATATAATATTCCATGATTATTAAAATGACTGGATAAATAATAAAAGCCCAAACTGTTCATGCATTAGGTTTTCTACATCAGATTCAAATTGAAAGGCAATAACATTTCACAGATACATGCTGCTCATATACAGAAAATATATTAATATTTAAGATTAGTTGCCTTTCCCACATTGTAACCTGCAAACCTGCTTAATTATGTTTGTAGATTAAAATATATATTTATTATTAGAAGCCCAACATAAGTGTTTTAACGTGCGAGCAACCATTTGAAAGCCTTGCTCTTGAGATGTGCATCATACTTCTCCATGACATTATTCATTTCATTTTGTTATTGCTCCCTATCGGTGGAAGTCTGAATGGAGAGGACTGCAGTAGAGGAAATTATTCAATTGCTAAAAACTGTAAAGTTGCCAGTTCTCCTTTAAGACTCATTTTCTTGCAGAAAATACTTGCATTTAGTTTAAAAGCAAAGTGAGATGAACTTACAGATCAACCATTTCTGATCTACAAATAGTACAGCTAATATTATAGTAAAACAAAGAGCTCCCTATATATATATATAGCAGGCATGCGATACATAGTTTTCATGCTTCATTAGTAACATTTATTGACTACATTTTTGGTCTTTCATATGCTGCCTAAGGCGGCTTTCTCTTTCTTGCTACGTTGGAGCAAAGCTTTAGGTTTAATTTAGCAAATTACTAACCATAAGGGAAAGGGGTCCTATACACCCGGAGCTCATAGAACCTTCAGAATCTTTTTGCCAGATTGAATGCAAGGTTTTAGAAATACTCCTGTATGTATAGAAATGCAAGGGCTAAAATAACGCAAACACCTCACCATTTGACTGATAATCTACTAAATATTTGAAGCCATAGGTTGTGGGAAGTAGCGTAACGTAGCGGAAAGGAATAAACGCATATGTCTATGAAACACTTATAAGGTCGAAGGTAAAGCCTACAATATGTATAATAAAAAGATCGCTTCTTTTAAATAGAAAAGCTTAAGAACTATTACATGTATTCTGTGATCACTTCCAAAGCTAAATTCCATCTAGTCTTTGGTTTATATGTGCGGAATAGAATAGGACTGCAGTAATATATCGTATTAATAGTCATATTGTTTTCTCTTTTCCTCCCCAGCTCCTTAGGACCTCTCTATTTCACGTATGGTATTATATTTGCCTGTGGGTGCTCGTTTGCTTACCAGCCATCCCTCGTCATCCTGGGACACTATTTCAAGAAACGCTTGGGATTGGTTAATGGTATAGTCACTGCGGGCAGCAGTCTGTTCACCGTCTCATTGCCGTTCATCCTGAGATACCTACTTGATAGGGTTGGTCTGTTTAACACGCTGAGGGTCCTGTGCGTTCTTATGTTCATTCTTTTCTTGGCTGGATTCACTTATAAGCCACTTGTACCCGGACGCAGCAACCTACAGTTCCGACAGAATGGCAAGTTTCGGTGTCCATCAGCAACAAAACTTTTCAACTTCTCAATTTTCAAAACTAAGAGTTACTGTATCTGGGCCTTTGGAATCCCAGCTGCACTTTTTGGATATTTTGTGCCTTATGTTCACTTGGTAAGTTCTGACTATGAGTAGATGGTTTGAACATTTTATTTGCACAGTGTATGTCTTTAAATGTTCTAATTGGTATTCATTCTTTTCAAGTTGTATTTTTTTCTACATCCCTCTAAATGGATTACTTCAAACTCCTAAAATGTTCTGTGGGTCTGACAGCTCAAGGCTACAACACAGGAGAGTCATAACGCCGTATTTCCTAGAATGATGCATTTTGAACTTGAAGGCTTCAGTGGGCCTAAATGATCTGGCCCTTCTTAGGCTTTGAAAAGCCCAGTCTTTAGAAAAGAAATGGTCTCTGGGTAGTGCAGTCCCAGAAGAGGAAGAATGAGGTTTTGGTCTCCACTGTGGCCCTTTTTTCACCCAATGAGAGGAAGCATGAAGTAATTTGGGCTTTTGTGGAGAGAAAAAAAAACATGAGCTTGCGTAGATTTTATAACATATGCCTACTTATTGTAAGAACTTCAAACAAGTTAGTTGAACAAATGAAGCTTTGTGTGTTGATGTAACTCAGCTTTGTAGTGTGCAACGGTTCCTTCTTGAACTATATTTACTAATGGAGAGTTATCAGATGTAGTCATGTGAGCTATTTTTGCCTGTAGCTAAACACAGAGGTCAAATAGTCATGTATTTATTTCTGTTAGTTCAAATACGCGACACATGTCTAAGAAGTGGAATCAAAATGTGGAGACACGGTTCTAGCGCATGGGCACTGCTGCTGTAACGTAATTAGGAAAGTGGGACAGACCTCCAGATTCAGATTCCCTACTTGACTTCATACCAGTGTATTGACACAATCAATTTAATGTATTCCATTAAACATAATAACATTACATTACACAAACATCAACATGTAGAATTTGACAGCAGAAAATAACTCTGTTAACACATCTTGTCAGCTCCCTCTCTTTGTAAAAAGCAAGGGCATAATGTTTGATCACATTTTGTGACAATAGATTTTTACGGAGCATGTTCCGCTTTGCCCTGTATTCACCATATTAGACTTTTCAATACAGATTTGTGCATTTATATGTACAAAGTCTATAATCACAAACCAAAGTAATAAGAGCTAAAGAGGCTAATGCAAGTATCACAGGTGTTGTAATTGCAGGTATTAAAGGCACGAAGCATGACCTGGTTGTGCTTGTGAAAGGAACCTGCTTCCATGAGTGTATGTGCAGCACTTTTGTTTCACTAAGAAGAATATCTTTGTTTCTGTGAATATCCAGCTAGCTGGAATACTCTCTATGGGGTTAGGTCAAAATGACCGAGATCTCGTTTTTACTGCACTCATCTAATCATGAACAAGAGGCATCCACTGTGTCAATGTGGACCTTTTATACAACATAAGAACAGGAGAACACAAAAAGCTGATTACAACCAAGGTCTGCTATGTCTTCTTTAGCAAGCAATGACTAGACAAGGACATAGTGGCTTTTGAAGATTTGTTTATTAGATACCTAACAAAGATGTAGCAACCTTTATGGAAAGGGAACATCTAAGTAAGTAAGTAATGGTTATAAAATAATAGCTCAAAAAATAGTACAGTAGAAAAGGTGATTACTGCCAATGTTCATGAATTACCGGTATTAGGTATTGAAAGAAGAAAATGTCACATACCACATTAATGTAGATGGAGTGGATGGAGTTGATCAATAAATATAAGCTGTTTTATGTTAACCATTTATATAGTAGGTTGGTGCTTGAAAAATTGAAAGCAGACACAATGAATCTATTGCTTACATACTGCCCATTTCCAGTGCGCCTTCTGCAGAGTTCTCGAGTGAACTAAGCTTCGTGCCAAGTGTCTCAAGGCTGATAACTGTAACAATAGGTTTTGGCAGCACACCAAATACCTGGAGTTAGGTCTATACTCCTACGCTACCTTTTCCAAGTAAAGATGGTTTTATATATAGTCATTCCTTGGAAACAACCGACTCCTAATTATCATGCCTTGCAGCTACTAAAGTGTGCTTTTAATGTATACACTTATTTGGTTTTAATGTGTTCTCGCTTTTCTTTCTCATTCAATAGATGAACCATGTGAAAGAAAGGTTGGGAGATGATGTGAATGAGGAGATTCTCCTACTATGCATTGGGGTCACGTCTGGGGTTGGTAGGTTGATCTTCGGAAGATTAGCTGATTACATTCCAGGTGTCAAGAAGGTGTATTTGCAGGTATTGGCTCAATTGCTTTTTTTGTATTTTTATTGTGAATTAAATTTGACAGTATCAGGTCTCCAAGCAGGATGTCACTGAATAGCAGCTAATAACTTCAAAAGTAAAAGGCAAGTTCTTTACGATTGGAGAGGGGTCTTCAAAATATTATTTTGATAATCTAGTTATACTTTAATTTGACATAATTACATAAAAAGCCTTGTATCACAGATATCATTCCTACACAGAACTTGGAATGTGTACTTGGCCTATCCAGTCTTTCCAGTTTTCCTGTTGTTTGACCTCATCTGTCTTGCCCAACAACCCATTTTTCTGCAGTGTAGGTCGCAGTCATGGGATTGTTAACTTTGTTCCAACACAGGAAATTACTTTCTCTAATGTTTTCAGGAAGTACATGTGCTGAGATACACACAGTTACACTATTTTAGATGTAAATGAGAGAAATATAATCTGCCTATCAAATGTATAAATAATACTGAAGGATACATACTGCTGATGCTATTGTGTAATACAGATTATCTTTATTATTTTTAAGTAATTCCATCAGGTTTATATTAGAGTGTTAGCAGAAGAATAACCATTTATTCATGGGTTTTTATTTACACCTCTACCTCCAGCCTCCAGTCAACAATCACTGACATTTTCCCTGTGCTATAATTTAAATTCCCTTCGGCTTTCTGATGCACCCTCTATACCACCTTTGGTCTATAAATGGATCTTGTAGGACACTGGTTCCTCCCAACTACCCCCAGCAAATCGGGACCCTGGGTAGCGAAGCTTGTGGGGTAGAGTCACTCAAACTGGCAGAACCACTGCGCACAAGTCTCCTAGACACCGTAAAATTAAATGGGGATAAGGTGGCAAATCGGGGTTGCAGACTTGAGGATCTAGAAGATCATGGGCTTCACCAAAGGCTGTATTTTGATTGTCTTCTTTTTCCTGCAGGTTATCTCTTTTTTGTTCATCGGCCTGATGTCAATGATGATTCCTGTGTGCCATAACTTTACGGGTTTAATTGTTGTCTGCCTGTTCATGGGGTTGTTTGATGGCTGTTTCATATGCATCATGGCTCCAATTGCATTTGAGCTTGTTGGACCAGAGAATGTTTCTCAAGCCATAGGATTCTTGCTTGGGTTCATGTCCGTTCCCATGACTGTTGGGCCCCCCATTGCCGGTAAATGCCTTTGTGATGCATGCATTAATTGTTAGTCATTAATAGGGAAGCATAGGTAAATTATTTTTGAGCCATGCTAGTAACTGAGTGTGTTGACAGTATAGTGTGGTGCAGAATTATAGTTTTTATTTTGTTTTAGTTTGTTTCTTATTTTTAATGTATATCTGAGTCCATTCGCATTCTTTAGTTATTAGAAAATTAAACTTCTGTCTCATTAGGAAGTGTAAGCAGGAACTCCACCACCTGCTTAGGAACACATGAGCAGTAAGATGCTTTGGAGTCCATGCAAAATGGACTGCACTAATACATTGTGTTAAGGTTTTAACTATATTGTTCTGAAAATAATCTGGAGTGTTACACAGTACTTCAGTTTTGGTGGGCAAAGTATTAGGTGTGGAAGTAACCTACCGCAATAGCTCTCAAAGGATCTTTTTGGTAGAATTGTACTATGTTTGATTGTATGGGTTCATGCTGATAGCTACCACTGTGGCCACAACCATTCCAATGGCCACACTAAAATGTACATATAGTACAGTGTGAATAAGACAAACAAAATAGCGTATAAATGCTTACAACAATATATCTACATCATATTACTCTTCGCCAAGGAGGCCCCAGTATAGTTCAGCTGTGTTACGTGTTAGCGGTACAGCCACTTTAAGCGCAAGTGGTATCTAGTTACATGTGTTGTCCTGTTAGCAAAATGTAGAGTAGTTTGTCTGAGAAGCTGAACACCACTTTTTATTTTTCTCTAGTCAGGCAGTGAGGGCCAAATTATACTGCATATGGCTTTATGTTTTTTAAACCATGTTTATGTATGATTATCATGTTGTGATCTTTGTTGTCTAGGTATGCTGCGGGACAAGCTTGGTTCCTATGACGTGGCGTTTTACCTAGCAGGTATTCCTCCCATCATTGGTGGAATTTTACTATGTTTGATTCCGTGGGTCCATGAGAGGACTTTAGCAAAGAAATTAAAAGCTGTTAATGGAGACACTGAAGAAAAGATGCTGGATAAAAATGCCACAAGCACATGCCTACCTGGAACGGCAGAAGATATTAAAAAAGAAGATGTTTCTGTCATATAATCACCATGCAAAAACACCAAGTGTACTCATATTTTCTTCCTTTTTTGTTTTTTTTGAAATAACAATTACCAAATGTTTTAACCGGTGCTATAAACCCAAAGCTTTCTGACCAGACTGAGCCACATGCTCGCTCCTGTACATGCCTCCGCGAGCCCGTATGGGCAATGGTGTCTTAATATCAACTTACTGAAAATAAAAGCACACAAGTGTCTGGAGCCAGGGCTGATGGTCAGAAGCCAATGCCATAGCAAAGGAGCTTATTTCATATCTTCAGGATATTATATCAGGGTATATCATAATTCCCATCATGTTTTACATGTGTTGCCATCTCAACACAATTTTCTGTCTTTTTTTTGGTTTTGTGTGCACATTGAGGTTTCTGCGCATGGAAAAATGATCTGATCTACAGGGCACATGGATACAGCTGTGGAGATTCGCATGCATTTCATTGATTTTCATCTACCATTCTTTCTTGTTTGTATACTTTTGATTTTACTTGTAAACCAAGACTAAGGTCCTATATACAGTTTGGTTTGTGCAATCAGCTGGTCAGAAGCTGTGACCAATACGTTATTGCTACTTTATGCTTTCTGCTTTCCATATTTCTGAACTCTTGTTCTCAAACTAGCCCTTAAGAACCACTTTGGGGTCCAGGATTTAAAGACAACTTAATTCTGCGAAAAAACAAACAAACTGGGCTGCTTCTTAAGGGCTGGTTAAAGAACCATTGCACTAGTAGGTTGCTATTACATGACATGACGAGAATGTGTACTATTGGGGGACGAAGAACCCTGGAACCTATCATTTTTAAACACTGTGGTGTCAAATGTAGAACATATCAGAAATATTTATTTGTTGATACCTAGACCTGTAGATCATACATCATAATGGTTGACAATACCATTAGGGCCACAATCATGTGCATAACATATACAAAAGAAGGAGTTGTTTTATTATCTGGTGACATAGCACATATATACGTCTATGATCTATTCCTTGTGATTAAGAAGGGGTTCATCTCAGAATTTCCCTGAAATTACAAAAGGGCATTGTGACACAATAAAAACACACAATAATACCCAACATATCAGTTACTATTCGTTTGCAACAAACGTAACAAAAGAGACAGCATGCTTTATAGTGTGGTTGTGGTATCAGTATTATTGTTAAACATGAGCAGGCACAGTCCCATTTGCTGTCTTGAGAATTTGTGAAACCTACATTTCTAAACTATCTTGCCAAAAATCCATGTTGACAATTTTTGAAGCTCTCTAAAAACATATTTCTTATGTTCCTCTGCTGATAATTCAGACATTTGTAAGCAAATTGAATTATCAACGGCTAAGTGGTCCTTAACGTTTAAACATTTCACAGCATTTGTATTATGTAAATAGTATATTCTAACTAATGTTGCTGAACCAAAGTATGCCAACAAAGGTATGAATATGTTTTGTTTTACTTAAGCTTTTAGGAACATTGAAACATTGAAATCATTATCAAAGGAATGCAGGAAGGCATAAATTGTGAATAATTCCTTGAATGATATATATGACATCATACACTTACCACCTATTGCTGTTACTGTGAACATGACGTATTGAGAAAATTTGTACACACTGCATTTACATTAATTCTCTCACTCTCTTCATATATAGATATATATCCTTTAAAATGTGGCCTTTTAGATATTGCACAATGTGAGGTTGTTTTTATATTTTATATACAGGCCCTTAATACCTAATAATGTCCTACAACACATAGGTTTTCAAAATGATTACAGGCAGACATGACATCACTGTAGTGAATAAAGGCATGCGTTGTGAATAAAGGCATGCGTTGTGTTACAACACAACTGGCTATAAGCGTTTGCCGTTCCCCCTCACAAAGCGCAAACATCGTGGTTTATTGATTTATTTTTTGATATTTGCAATGTATATATTCTGTGGATGAATTATCATGATGTCCAATGATGTTCATTACTGCAAACACTGTTGACATTTACAGGGAATTACATAGCTAAATATATTGAGAGCAGGTCAATGATTTTCTGGCAGATAGTAATGTACTCACATAAATGGATATCTGTTTTGTTTTGGGGCCCCTTAGATAGTGAGCACTGTCATTAATTTGTGACTGCTTTATGTGCAGATATGTTAAACTTTTGAATGTAGATGTGTGTGTACACCTTGAGTATACCTCCCCAAGTGTCCTTTTTTAGAAGGGAATTGTTAGGATCCAAATCCCTCTGCCCCTTTTTTTCTGGTAGCTCAGTTTGTTTGGTGGAAATAAGTGTCTCGCGGTGTTCTACAGCCCTAAAAGTCACACAAAATGTTTAGGTTCCACTCCTTGCCGCAACTCTACAACCTCTGTTACTATAGAGCATGTTGGGAGGTATGCCTGGACATCTTTGGAACCATGATGAGCATCACTGGTGTTTGCAGATCATTGACTTCAGCTAAATGTATTTCTTCTAGAACGGCAACTATAATGCATTCCATTATAAAAAGAAAGAACTCTGCCCTACAGCAATCAGTATTTTATATTGTGAACGGCATAATTTATTTTCATGGGGCAATTTGTCAGCAGTGTTCTATTAATGATGTCAGATTATGACATCATAATGTACATTCATGTATTTTAGTATGTTGGTAGTTTTGGAACTTCTACAACAAGTGGTGAATATGTCCATATTGTTTAATAGAATATACCACAAGATGATGCCAGATGATGCCTGATTATTCAGTGCGCCCAAACTTGCCCCTTTACATGAAAAATAAGTTTGCAGGGTGTGCAGAGGTATCGCCCTTTCAATAAAGGAGGTCTATGTGAGATTTTTTGAATGAATTCATGGGCCTCTCACTGTATTTTTTTGTAAATAAGAGAAAGGGCATCTTATGTATAACTTTACATTTGAAAGATAGGTTGTTTTTACAATTGAGTGCATTTAAAGTAGTGACTAATAACAGTCATCACAATAGTCCATGTCATTATAAGAACTATCAAATATATCAAGCCATATGAAGCATGCAATGTGAAGAATAGTCCAAAAACTGCTTGTAAATCCACAAACAGAAATGATTATGTTAGTAACCTTTTTATCACAGCTGGAAAAAAGTATTTTGCAGAAATCTGCGTTGCTAAACATACCAGGGCTTGTGTGACAATGGAGCAGATTTATTAAACTGTGGGGAAAAGGATAGATGGTCACTGCTTTTACCGTCTGCTGCAAAAAAAGTAATGGAAAAGATTTTTGTTTGACTAAGGATTATTGGCAAATATAACTAGTAAAAGTACTAAGTACTAAGCAGCGACATATAAGCCTGGGCAGCGCTATGGGTCTGCCCTCCACAACGCCGTCCTTGCTGCTGAATGCTGGGATGTAAAAGGTGCTCTGCTTTTTAAGTGCATGTGGCACGGGGTGGAAATGAACTATGGCGGCTGTAGTAACGGACCACAGCCATCCATAGTGTTAATAGGCCTGGAGTGATCAGTGGTCTTCTTAACCGGCCTAATAACAGCGGTGCTACAGTTGTACCTAGTACTGTTCATTGCCCAAACCCTTCCCAGTAACAATGCAGCATTCAGTGGCTTAATTGATATCTGATTGATGTCTTGACGTATGGTAACATTTCTTTCGGATTTGGTTGAATCCAGCAGGTCAATAAGAAACGACCATTTATTATATTTTCATTATATCCCTGGGTATCTGACTGATTACATCTATACAGAATGGTCAGAGTTTTAAAAGAAAGGGGGGAAGTATTATTGCTGTTCTTAAAAGGAATAACAAAACTAACTATAAAGGTATCTAATATGGATATTTTGGGTTTAATGATGCCAAATATTGTCTCTTGAAGGGTTAAGTAAATGTGGGTCACCAAGGTTTAGACACAAGTCGATCCTTGCTGTGGTTAGAATGGATTAGTGTAGACATCAACGAGTCATGATAATCTCTAACATGGTTTATTTTAAGAGACGTACAGCAATCTTACTACCATGTCTTTTCTTTTTTCGTTTGTATTTTAAACCACATAATGCAGGTCAGCTTTCTTTGTACTTTTGTGTTTTGTAGAAAGCAATATAGTTACCAACATTAGCTATTTAGAAATGTCTAGCACCTTCTGTTTGGGGTACTTTATATTTTTTTAATAGAAACACTATGCAGTTTTACAGGGGAGGATGAGGGGGGAGTGTTCCGTTTCAAATGAATAAATAACTAAATAAAAAGGCATGCTCCAGTGGTATATTTTGGTTGAGTGCTGCCCTAGGCCTTACCCAGGACAGGTCCTAGCTTTCCCATACTGCTTTCCTCGGGGGTTGCTATGCTTCATGCAGTGCCTAGTAAGTCTGCTATAGAGGCTGTGCCAGTCAGTAACTATACTCCATAGCATATATTGGCTTGTTACAAAGGAGAGCTCTGATCTCTCCAACTGGCCTATGGAGCAGTGGCGCACTGGGAAGTCTGATGGCCCAATAATGCCCCCCTGGAACTGCCGTCATAGGACTAGGTCAGACTAAGCCAATGGTCATATTACCTTTCAATGTTGTTTCAGTGCCATATATACTCTTTCCTCATGCACTAGGGTAAATAGATGCATAGGAAAACATGAATGAGACTACAGGTCGAAGCTATGCCAAAGAACATGTGCGCAATGTCCAAGAGTATAGGTGGCAATGCGTTGTTCAAGTAGAAAGGTATTTTTCTTTTTACAAATTCCTTGGGTTTTCTGTGTACAAAGTCCAGCACAATCTTAACACAGGAATCATAGCTTTAATTGCTGTTCTTAGATGACAATCACATTCATGCCTCGATTATAGGAATCCAGTAATAAACCAGTAAAAACATAAAGATCATAAAAGGTGATTCTGGTGAAAAGTTGCCTTGTCAGCATCGCGGCCAATGGAACGGGCCAATCAGCAGGAACGTTTCATTGGTTAGTTAACCCCTTATAGTTAACCCCTTAAGGACAATGGGCGGTCCCTAAACCCATTGAAAACAATGCATTTTGAGCCTGATACATGTACAGACTTTGTCATTAAGGG
>VKOC01000911.1:0-15850 GCA_009364415.1 Spea multiplicata | reverse complement strand
TACGGTGATGGGTTGAAGTACGGTGATGGGTTGAAGTACGGTGATGGGTTGAAGTACGGTGATGGGTCCAAGCACCCCCTCTAACCCGTCCCTGCTGCGTTTTTATTGTTAGATACGCTTAAAGCGCAGCTCCCATCCACGTTTTCAGGCAGCCGCGTGTTGTCCACGTGTATATGTTCTAGATCCGTTATCACGCTGCCGCTAAAGAAAAGAACGGCTCGGCCGGACTCTGAGTAATGCGAACGGACTTCATAAGCGTTGCCGTAAAGCGTCGTCTCAGTGTGGTGTTACAACAGGGAAAGTCACCTGGAATATCATGTGACTGACGGCCGCCTCCAGCTTTATAGATGCAGGGAGTTTAATGGAGAATAATCCAGGTCTATGTGTCTATAATAGTCTATATTACTGTATACAGTGCTGGGGGAGGTTATTATATAATGCGGAACATGTGGCTCAAGCTGCTGACCGGGGTCCCGGAACGGCGTGTCGGCAGCAGCTCCGTGTCATCCGGCCGGCCCTTGCGTTTTGTGTAGTAAGCCCCTTTTTTTGTGATCTTTAGGTAATCTGAACGACAGCTTGTCAGGTGGGATCCAGCTGATTCCAGAGCCGCTGTACACCTTACCTACTGACAACACCTATTTACTAACCATAACCTCCACTGACCACGGCCGCATTTTCCTCTCCGGGAAGGATGGATGCCTCTATGAAGTAGCTTATCAAGTGAGTGGAATTTTTTTATCTGTTTTTTGTTTTTGTTTTTTGATTTCTTTCAAAGAATTCGTTTAAGGAAAAAGTGCCAGGATTGGTGGATCAGCAGTCCACTTTAGGCTAATTTATTTTCACATTACAGATCACATACACAAAAACAATCAGAATTTTGCTGAATTGCAGCTTTTTAAATTAGGCGGGTAACATTTTGCATGCCCAGATATTTCATCCAAAACATCTCGGTGACCTCAAGCCGGTCCCAACGCTGGCCGGAGCAAGACTTCTGATGAGACCCCCGGCCCACGTGCCCAAAAAGCTTCCTGGCTGCCTCAGTATATATTTCATTAATAAAAAAAAAATAGTAAAAATAGATGGGCAGAAAGAGCACAAATACATAGATCTTTGCCCCAAGTATAAGCCCAAGAACATTAGATGGATATACGGTATATATGCATATATGGTACTGATTTTAGGTATTTGATGCCGCTTTATTTTGTTAAGAAGGTTTGTGCGCCATCCTGACAAGGAGGAAAGCACTGTATGCATGCGCCTTATCACGCAGAGCACACTGCTGGCTTCTCAGGAGCCGCTAGTATACTAAATAAGTACAGCCATACTCCACGTTAACGTACACAATGGGCACCAGAGCATGTAAAACGGAAACTCGCTTATCAATGGGTCATTGTGTCATGTGAAAACACGAATGGTTCTACTGCGACTGTCCTTACTCGCCAGTCTCCCTAAAGCGCAGTACTGACCTCTGACCCCTCACTGATGCCTAAAAAAGAAAGCTCATACGGCTTTCCGTTACACGCGTGCTCGCTCTGTGGAATATTTACAAGGCCCGTGAAAGTCGTTGTGATCGTATTAAATATTCTTCAGCACCGCAGGCTCGTTGTGGATCATGAAAACTGTAGTTCAGCAACGGCTGAAAAATAACCATTTCATCCATGAGACCTCTTAGGACCCCCTTTACGCCCCTGAGACCTGTCATACCCATGTGCTGCTAACTACAAATGCCCCTTTCCCAAATTGCCCTTTCATCACCCGTTGGTCCCTCTAATGCTCCGGTTTCTTTTACGTTCTTCAGGCCGAGGCTGGTTGGTTTAGCCAAAGATGCCGGAAAATCAACCATTCGAAGAGCACGTTGTCCTTCCTTGTGCCTTCGGTCCTGCAGTTCACGTTCTCAGAAGACGGTGAGTGAATTGGCAGCGATCGGGTGGTTTAAGTGTGACGGCAGCTGCTCGACACGTCTGGATCTGTTATCTGCGCATGTAAAGCTTTACCCAAGCCGGTTCTAGAATGTAATCTGTAAATGGTGACGAGGCTCCGTGATTCATACTTTAACCCTGGCTGAGACTTGTGTTCTTCTGTTTCAGGATGAAGTTATTTTCAATGTTTATCCTTTCATCATTTATTTCAGACATTTAATATTCATTATGAGCGTCTCAGTTTAAATATTTTTTTCCTGGCTTTCTGGGAAGCCCACGCATGGTACATGTTCGTTTAAATGGGTTAGGTAGCCCTTAGCCAGGCTAAGTAGCTGTTAAGTTACTGACAGGGACTCATGAAGTCGAATAATCATTTTATTAAATTCTTTTAATCATCTTG
The DNA here is from genome assembly GCA_009364415.1 of Spea multiplicata. Taxonomy (NCBI): domain Eukaryota; kingdom Metazoa; phylum Chordata; class Amphibia; order Anura; family Pelobatidae; genus Spea; species Spea multiplicata. The sequence goes on along the minus strand of VKOC01000911.1, from coordinate 13,531 downwards.
TTTTTCCAGATCCCATAGTCCAAATTGCCATAGACAACTCGAGAAACATCCTCTATACCCGCTCGGAGAAAGGCACGCTGCAGGTAATATCGTACCCGGGATATGTGATATGTCTTTCCTGATACCTAAAATTATTTCCATCCGTAAAAAAATAAGACCCCGTGCACTGCTGAGAAGCTTTTAACTGCCCCAAACTCATTGAATGGAAATGTTCAGGCTGCTTTCGATGGGTTAAAGGGACAGTTTAATGCTCCTGGCACTCCTGCTGTGAGTAACGCAAACCCTCTGTGATGAATTCTTCCAAAACAAGGGGCAAAAGTAAAACCGCTGACCTAAGAGAATTTGCTTCTCCCATGATCTGGATTGTTTGCCATGGATTGGCTGTTGAAGCTGTCAATCAGTGGCAGTACAGGCTTTCCAGTAAAATCAATGGGTATATTCATGTTCTGATGATAGCTTAAGCACCCAATCAGTGGCAGGGAAGTGCTTTACGCATGCGCACGGGGGGCAGATAGACCCCTGCATGCAGCATTCAGCCTGGTTCTGGATATGACTGGAAGTGAGCCGGATGTGTTATTTGGTTTGCCGTCCCTGGATGGATGCTGTACGTAGCGTCACTGACATGTTTTGTAGTTTTGTAGTCCTCTTCCAAGGGACAAACTCTGAAGAGAAGCGATGTTTGTGTGATTGTAGGTATACGATTTGGGTCACGACGGTCACGGAATGAGCAGGGTCGCGTCCGTGTCTCAGAACTCTATCCTCTCGGCAGCCGGAAACATCGCCAGGTAACGGAATAATCGCCTGCCGCCATTCATATGACGTCTTGTTCCTGGCTTCATGGACATCTCTTAGACCAATATTAGAACATATTCCGCCTTCCTGTGATGGAGTTGGATAAAGGAAACTTCTATGTGCTTTGCATGGCCGTGTGTTGATTTCTTCTGACTTCCTTTTGTAGGACGATTGATCGCTCGGTTTTCAAGCCCATTGTTCATATAGCAGTGATCGAGAAGTCCGAGTCTATGAATTGCCACTTGCTGGCGGTGACGCACGCAGGTCAGTTTCCTAAAGCCGTTACCTGTAAGGAATGAGCCGCGCATTAATATTTCACTAGTCACAACGTGACGTATACATGATTCACGGTATATGTGAATAAGGCAGTGTAGATATAATGTATGTTATTATTATTATTAACTTTTACTTATTAAACACCAACAAATTACACAGCGCTCTACAATGTAAATGGGGCAGTTATCCCATACATAACAAATATACATTAATACATAGAGATATGTCAGGAGATGAGAGTCCGGCCCGTGAGCTGCCCTCTATCCTTATGGCGCTTTTATACAAAGTTAATGGTGGGCTTTTGAGCTTACAATCTAAGGGGGGTAGTAGGAGTAATTGAAACAAAATAGGGAGTAGTAGCTCTCTTGTAGCCATAATGTTTCCTTGGGAATAGAGATCAGATATAAGCTAAACTGTTTCTCATCCAACAAAGCTGCATAGACCAGTTCTTAGTTTCTACTTTAAAAAAATAAATAAAAAAAAAAGGGAGAATAAGTTTTTGTTGGTTAGAATTGCGTATAATGTATAGTAAAATCAGTGCGATTTCTTCAGTCTCCCTGGACTATGCATTATACATATTGATAGTGAAGCGAGGGAGCTGAAACCGTATCACTGGCTTTAGTTAATAACCCCCTTTATTTATGTGTCCGTTTTGTCTTTTGTTTGTGTGTTTGATGGGCTTTGTGTGAATCCCTTTCGTCTTCTAGTAGATCGCACTCATTACACATTCTGGGTCTGGTATTATGGCTCTAATTGTCTTCCCGGTTGACTTTATCTAGGAGTACGGCTGTATTTTAGCACCATGCCGTTCAAGCAGCCGGCGGCCCGGCCCTGCATGCTGACGCTGGTGCATGTTCGCCTCCCGCCGGGGTTTTCTGCTTCCTCGACGGTAGAAAAGCCCTCCAAGGTGCACAAGGCTCTCTACAGCGATGGTGAGAACACGGCTTGTAACTTTCTATTCACGTCCCATCAACAGACTTGTGCTTTGGTTTTAAGTCACATTCCGATTGCCTTTAGAATATATTTGTATTAAAGATGTCGTTCCACTTAGAGCATTGATTGAGCTTTCTTGCAGGTGAATCATATAAACTACCACCAATAAGCATTTCCTAAAAAAAATATGAATGAGTAACATTTTAATTAAAGAATTATCTATTAAGAGTTTCTATTGCTACAATTAGATCTATAAGTATTCAGAGGAGATATAACAGATAATGTTCTTTTCTTTTTGGTCAGGTGTTTTGTTGATGACAGCCTCCGAGAATGAAGACAACGATATCTTATGGTGCATTAATCACGACTCATTCCCGTTCCAAAAACCGATGATGGAGATGCAGGTAGTGGCTTTTAACCTTTTATATTTACCATATGTTAATATATCGGCAAGAACACTATATTTCCTTTACCCGTTACTCCACGTGGTTATTCAGCGGGGGTGACCTCTAAAGCGGAGAAATCAATGCTGTCATATCGAATATAGTGATTTATCATTTTGTTCCATGAAAGGCTGGCGTTTATAAATGACATTCCTGATTTTTGTGGCTTGATTATATACATTCATTTCCACGTTGACGTATTTGTAACGGCGCTTCTAGCTTTGTGTCTCTGCGATGTGTTACAGCAAATAAATCCGTTCCGTTTTAAGACCGTAAGAGTATGAAGCCCCTTTGCCGCTGTATGCCCCGTGGACAGGTACGCTTACTGCTTCTTTATTATTCATGGCTGATCTTGTCATTCCCATAGGTGACTGTCCGTGTTGATGGTCATTCCTGGGCTGTGTCTTCAATCGATGAACCAAAAGTAGACCGGATTGTGACCCCGTTAAATAAGGATATCATCCCGATTACAGAGCCCCCTGTTTTAGTTCAGCAGCATATGGTGCCCCCTAAGAAGTTTGTCTTGCTCTCTGCCCAGGTAAGCACCGCGTGCTCATAACTCTTCGAATGTTTTGAACATTTAGATTAGACTCGGCACAGAGAAAAGAGCTGATCGCCTTTTAAACTCTTCTCCCGATTTACAGGGGAGTCACATCTTCCACAAACTCAGACCGGTGGATCAGCTGCGACATCTTCTAGTTAGTAACGCGGGGGGCGACGGCGAGGAGATAGAGCGCTTCTTCAAACTGCATAAGGTAATTGGATCAAAGAAATGAAACGCTTTCCCAGCAAATAATTTTCCCATCTAGTCTGCTAATTAAAATAATTTAACTTACGTTGGAGTGGTTTTATATTCGTATATTCACTTGGTTAGTATGTATTTGTGTGTGATATATATATATTATAGATATATATAGATATATATTTTTATTATATTTATTTGACAATGTTCACCGTTTCTATATTTTTTTCGGTTTCCCTATAAGGAGGATCAGGCTTGTGCCACCTGTTTAATTCTCGCCTGCTCGACGGCCGCTTGTGACCGAGAGGTGTCTATCTGGGCAGCCCAGGCTTTCTTCAGGTATTTGTAATCGGTAGCGACACGCATAGAGCGTTTCCTGGCTTGTAGAGCCCCCATAGTCGGCTAGTCCATGGGAGTCTGGTTCCGCCAGACCAGGTGGGGTTTCTCGGTCACCCTGCGCTCCCCAATGAGCACAGGGTTACTTAGACATAAGAAGAGTCTGGGCGGGCAGGTAAGGAGCCCCCCTCCCCAACTCAAACTTACCCCCATGAGTCCTCGGCCTTAACGAGTTAACGTGACAGATACGTAGCCTGTATTGGGCTATATATGTCTTCTTTAAGGATTACGTTTGCATCCGTCCTCAGTACGTAATGTACTGATATACACTGATCATTTCGTTACTTTCTCTTTATGTAGATATGGTGGCGAGGCTCAGATGCGCATGCAGTCCTCGCTGCCAGCTCCCAGTACCGTGGGTCCGATCTTCGGCTCTCCTTTGCCTATAGGTAAGAAATATCACGTGGTAAGAAATATTTTGTTGCTGCTTGGTCTCGCCAATCCCATATTCCTTCACGTACCCTGCTAAACACGTAAGCCTTATTTTTCTTCTGACCTGCTGATTGCATATTGTGTTGTAGATGGGCTGATGGCACCGCACGCTTACCTTTCCTGCAGTATTAACCAGAAAAACTTCAGCTGCATTAAAGAAAATCACAAAAATCTCTGGACTGCATCTCTAATGTAACATATATAAATGAATGCAAATTATTTCTAAAGCATCTGGCCCAAGAAATTAAATCCATTAATACTGGGGATGGATATATATATACCCCCTGTTGTTACCTCTGATTGGCCATAAGTAAGCCCAGCATCTGGTTTTATTATGTGTATATTTCTTTAGAAAAAATAAAAAAAGCTTTGAGCCCAAGATTAAATATGTGAGAGGTTGATGGTTAAAGTATTTTGATTCTATTTTATAGGTTCGCCATTGTCACCAGGCACCCCGATGCCAAATCCCAGCTTCCTGGGCACCCCAACACAAGGTACTAATTCGATTCATTGCCACTAGGTACTTCTGGTCAGATTCTTTTAGGGCTGAATTTATTTTTTTCTCCATTTTTTTTTCCAGGCATCTATCCTCCAAGTGTGTCGACACCGGCATACGCTCTGGCAAGCCCTGCTCATCAGCCTGCCTCCTCCCTAACTGGGCTAATGGGCCCAGAAATTGTATATTCTGGGAAACACAACGGCATTTGCATCTACTTTTCTCGTATAATCGGGTAAGTGTGTGTTCATTTTTAAAAGCAAAAATAAGTTTAAAAAAATTAAACTTGGGCAAAATCACTAACAATTCAGGTACAAAAATGATTTAAAGCATATATTAACAGGATTATTATATGTGGTTTTATGCTTATTTCTGTAGTAATAGTGATTTAGTGTAATTTTACAAGATATCATTAGAATATATATTATGATTTAACTTCATCGTCATCCAACTTATTTATTTGATTTTGTTTTGGGTCTCCCCCCCCAGGAATATTTGGGATGGAAGTGTGGCTCTGGAACAGATCTTCAGGAGTGGAAATCGAGAAGTCACAGCGGTAATATTTAAACATGTCTGAGATTGCATTTATTAGGATCCAACAGGGGGAATCCTAAATTCAGTAGTAGTAATGCAGAAACCGTATTTTATATGGTTACAATAAACTTCCATTATCTGCAGACCTGGAGGCTGCCATTGCCGTAGGTCGTGTGATATTTTGGGTGACTTTCCTGTCCCTGCATTATCACTACACTCAACTGATTCTTTATGGTTATGCTAATGAAGTCCATTCCTCCATAGACTTTCATTAGTTAGCGAGTCCCTCTGGGTGACTGATATTGAGCTTGGTGTGTCTAGTAGATTGGGTCAGGATATCAGACCTAGCCATATTAGAGCATATTATGTTGTCTTATTTCTATAAATACCGTATCTTGTGTAAACTTGTTGTTGAAACAAATGACAGTATATCTTTAATACTTCCTATAAAACAGGCCTTGGATGACAAAGTACGTAATAGTACGTTTGCAGTGGCAGGGAAGTTTCCCCGCCAGCGTATGAGAGATCAGGCAGTTGTCTCCCCTGTCAGCAGAAGCTAGCATTGTGCTCGAGCCGGGCATCGGATACACTGAAATAACTCAATGACTAAACAGATGTCCGGGCATTCTCTGCCAGAAACCAAATTAAATCTAATATAAAGGTGCCCAGACCCTCCTGAAACATCTCATGACTGCAGGTACTAAGATCAGCAATACGGGGCAATGAAACTCTGCTTACTGATTACTCTGTACTCGGTAGCAGTGCTGCTCAACCATTGTTCAAGTGAGGATCGAACAGTGTTTTTTCCTCTTCCAATATATTTAAAAAACAAAAATGTAAAAAATAACTCAAAAAAAAAAACCAAAACCCTAAATCAACTTTTAAGAATAGACTCCAGTAATATAACCATCAAAGGAATCCCCAGTCAAAAAAGTGTAAAAAGTAAAATAAATTAAAAAAAAGAAAAAGCTTTGTGCCCCTCCCACTACAAATATACATAAAAAAACCCTTTCTTGCCCTAATGGTTCAAAAATGAGAAAATATAGTGTATATGCTTATATGAGCAGGGCCTGCAACCTTTGCTTGTTGGAATATTTTAGGTCCAACATTTTTTACATTTGGGTCTAAACTATGATTTTTACGGCAGATCAGGCTTCTCTGACTGGTCGCAGCCTTTTTATGTAGTTGCATACCAATTCGTTTAAATGGCTTTCTTCCAAAATTATATAGATTGACAGCAGTGTCTCGCCTTATCATCTGGAGACCGTACTTCAGAAACTGAAAGGACTGCAGGAATTTCTTGACCGGAATTCGCAGTTTTCTGCAGGATCGCTCGGAAACCCAAGGTGAGCTGTAGCCCTTTAAATCAAACGTCTACTGGCTTAGAGTCCATGTCAGAAGAGATTATATCTTCACTAGACTGTATTCTAGCATGGTGCTGTTTTTGGTATGGATGAGACAACTGCATTTCCTGAAATCACCTATATTTTATATAGCGCCAACAATTTGATGAAGGGCATAATAGTACATCCCTAACTCCTGCCAGTACTGTCGTGTCGCTTTAAGCATCGACAGGGCTAAATCCCTTCCAATGCACAGGAGATCAGCTTGGCCTTCCTCATTATAGTTGGAGCCAAAATGGTCTGAAGATCAGCTATTTAATGTAAGAGCGCTCAAAATGAGCACTTTCACATTATGCTGATTTAAATGCTCAAAGTTCTGTTCAGGGAACCCCCTTCTGGTTACATCGTCGCTGCCGTGAACAGAGATCCCCTCACGGTCAGAGACCCAAAGGGGTCTTTATAGACTCATGGGCTCTCCAAACAGGTTTCCTTGATTCTGTTTGCGCTTGTAAGTGTGATCGGGTGTAACAGACCTGCGCAGCTCTGCCTCCTTTATAACAGAGTGTCTCAGCAATCTGCAGGATGGATTATATAGGTGAATATGTTTAAAAAAAAAAACGAAAGCTCTGTTTGTTCTTTTGGTTTTTTTTATGGTACATATTTAATGTCACGTGACCTTTGTGAATCACACCAATCAGACGTTGTGTTTTCCTCCTGAAGCTTTGGCACGCCTGCTAACCTCCAGCATAGGCTTGTAAGTCTTGGACGCCATGAGATGGGAAGCTCTCAGCAAGTGCAACAAGAACTCCAAAGAAAATACAACGGTACGTTCCCGAGCGTTCAGTATCCGCTCAGGAGTCTTGATCTCACAGGCGGTTATTTACTAATCATTAAAGAACGGGGCTTAATGTCTGCAGCTTCTTTTTGAAAGGCTCTTGGATTTTCTCTCTCCTGTCTATTGAGTGATCAGATCACAGAACTTGTCTTCATGTGATGTGTTTTTCAAGACAATCTCTTGCTTTTTGTATAAATAAAAATACTATATTTTAACAGCTGAAGCTCAACTTGCAGAGAAGGTCTCTCTCCAGGCAATCCACCAGTTGGTTAGAAAAACGTGCCAAGCCTTGGCTTTGTGGAAGCTCCTGTGTGAACATCAGTTTAGCCTTATTGTGGCCGGACTTCAAAAGGTTGGTTGTCATGATGATGTGGTGGGCACACGACTTGACTTTAATTTGTTTTGGCAAATTGCAGAGTGGCGGTTTGCTTTTTTAGTAAGAAAGTGGTGCGTCTCTCCGCAGGAACTGCAGGAACAGTTGAAAATAACCATGCTTAAAGATCTGGTGATCAGAGACAAGGAGCTGACGGGAGCTCTGATTGCATCCCTGGTTAACTGCTTTATCAGCGACAATACTACGGTTGATGGAATCAGTTCCCACCTGCAAGAAGTGTGCCCCCTGCTGTATAGCCCTGATGATGCCATATGCTCAAAGGTACAAGTTCTACTCCTAGCTGCTAGCCAGCTTTCTGGAAGTGTTGACATCGCATTCTCATGCTTTGATTGGGATTTATTCATTAGAGAAAGAGGTTGTGGTCTAAAATTAGATTGTCAAAGGCTTAGATCTGATATAAGGGAAGTTTTCCCCTTCATGGGAAACGCGTAAAGTGATCCTGAATCCAGGATCAGGACCAAGGACCGAGTAAGGTCTGAGCCTTACGTGGACAGACTAGGTGGTCTTATTTGTCATCAAAGTCTGATATATCCAGCATCTCATGCAAACCTTCTAGCCTTCCTGAATGAATACATCAAAGCTTTTTATGCCCCTCTAGGCAAATGAATTGTTGCAACGGTCTCGCCAGGCTCAGAACAAGCTGGACAAACAGAGGTTACTGCGGGATTCGCTGAGGGAGTATCAGAAGATCAGTCGGCAGGTGGACCTCGCCAATGTGTGTGCTCAGTACAGGCAAGGTGAGGAGCCTGGTCATACGCCTTCTGTGTGTTAGCACCGGTTGTGCAGCCAAACCGAGACGCTTTGGCTTGTTTGATCTCAAAGACGGCAGGACTGGGTGACGCGTCTCATGCAAACACATACGTTCTTTTATTTTTAGTGCGTTTCTACGAGGGAGTGGTGGAACTGTGTCTCAGCGCTGCAGAGAAGAAAGATCCACAAGGGCTCGGCCTTCATTTTTACAAGAATGGAGAGCCGGAGGAGGATGTTGTTGGCTTGCAGGCTTTCCAAGAGCGGTATGTATATTGTCCATAACCCACCGAGTTCTTTGATGTAATAAGGAGTTTATATTTTGCTTTAACCCATTTTTCGTCTGTCCTTTTTTATGTTTTATACTTATAGGTTGAATAGCTACAAATGTGTCACAGATGCTCTTCAAGAACTAGTTAACCAAAGCAAGGCTGCCCCTCAGTCCCCAAGTGTCCCCAAAAAGCCAGGTCCTCCCGTGTTGTCATCGGATCCCAACATGCTTAGCAATGAGGAAGCTGGTCTCCATGTAAGAAAGCGCACCCTTTAATTTTACTTAAGAATAATCTGAAATTGGGTTTCTACACCTGTTTTGTCATTAAACCAGAAGAAACTATTCCTTTAGATTCTTCGTAATTCCTTTTAAAAGTTCCTGGCAATTGCCGTTTTTGTAAACGTAGCAAATTCATTCTTATACAGAAGAATATTAGATTTCCTTTAAAAATTTCACGTGGACGGCTAAGTCTAGGTTTAAAAAAAAAAAAGTTAATTTTAGCGTCCTGTTTTTGCCGACCTGCCTTTTACTGTAAAGAGGTAACATGATGATGTCATAGTGAAGTGTTTTAATTTTTCCTTTTTTTTTTTTATTTTCTTAGTTTGAGCACATGCTTAAGCTGGCGCAGCTCTCGGCAGATGAACTCTTTAACATCGCGCTCTTCAATTGGCTCGTACAAGCAGATCTTACAGACAAGTTATTGGAGGTAAGACGGTGGCTTTATCCTTCTCGTGACGGGCATTTCTGACCTGCCGTGTGGTTTTGTTCAACGTGATCGATTAACCACGATTCCCCTTTTTGGTGCAACCACACAAACTAGATCAGCAACGTACCCCTAGCACAGTAATCCGCCACACGTAGCCTTACCACGTGTCCCTTTCATCTCTCTGCCTGTGTGAAAAGTGCAGGACGTTAATTACTAAAGCAGACTCGATGAAGGAATTGGTAAGTGGCCAAACTGAAGTGACGCTCTTGATTGTGTATCTGTAGCTGAATTCACCCTTTTTGGAGCCCTATTTGTCTCGAAAAGCAAAGGACGATCAAAACAAAGTCCATTACATGGATCTGCTGTGGAGGTACTACGAGAAGAACAGGAATTTCAGCAAAGCCGCTGAAGTTGTTGCCCTGCTGGCCGACTTGCCGAGGTAAGAAAGACCTGCCTATCTGGCCAATGTGTGGGTCACAATGTGAACGAACGTGGCGTATGGTGTCTGTGTGCGTGTTTGTGTCTTGTGGGTTCTTTTTGTTTGTTTTTTTTGTCTTCCTTTGTACGCTCTATTTTGTCATGAAAGCCAATCTGTCACTTTTTGTTTTATGGTTTTAAAGCGCTAAATAAACTCATGTAAAAGAAACCAAATGTATGCTTAGAAACCCAGTGTTTGGGTTACATTATCTTGGTGATAAATACTAGACATTTTCGGAGGCTTTTCGGTGCGCTGTTGAGGTTCCCTGGAGAATAACAAAACCATGATATTAAGAATATTATTGTAGCGCAGAATATAGTAATCTTAATATCATGGTTTGGTTATTCTCCAGGGAACCTCAACAACGAACCAAAAAGCCTCCTAAAATGAGAAAATATAGAGATTTAGGAATAGACCCCAGGCATCCCCGCTGCGTCCAAACCACATCTCACACCCGGTGCTAGGCAAAGATACTGCTGTGCCTACTAACCATATTTTTTAACCCCTTAAGGCAGCAGTTTACAAATTTGATTTGGATCTTAGAGCGACCAAAAGAAATGTAGGATTGTAGGATTTTCCCAATCGTGTTTTTTTCCCTTCTATCTAAAGTGATGCTCCATCAACATAAACCCCTTACTATAATGCACATATATCATCATTAAAAAAAGGCTCTAAAGATAAAGGTATCGCACAAAATATATGTAATGTAGAATAAGTTGTGGGTATTTTTTAGGTGAGGGGAAAGGGTGATATATATCGGATAAATATAAATGTGTGTGTGTGTGTATGTATATATATATGTGTGTGTATATACATATATATATATATATATATCTATATCTATATATCCCTATGGGATCTTAGACCCTAGGGGGATACCCTTGTGATGTTCCTACATGTTTTCAAAGTTAATACATAGTTATTTTATTTATTTTACCATTTCAGCTCTGACATATCTCTCAAGCAGCGCGTTGAGTACATTTCCAGGGCCATACTGAGCGCTAAAAGCTCGACGGACGTGGCCACCCTTCCTGCCGACGGAGAGTTCCTGCATAAGCTGGAGGAGAAAATGGAGGTAATTTTTATTTTACATGCATGACGTAAAGATATTTTCGCTGTCCGGTTACCGATTCCTCTAAACCTATTAAATGGCTCATTTTCTTTTTAAGGTTGCCCGGATACAGCTTCAGATCCAGGAGACTTTGTTAAGGCAATGTTCCCATAATCAAGCGGCCCTCGATGCCGTAAATCAACTGGACTCGCAGCTGATGGACGTCACAAAGGTATCTCTATATACTTTATATATATATATATATATGCTTTACGGTATAACAAACGGGGTTTACAATAAGGGCACGTATACAACACATACATTAGTCTTACAGGCGTTATGGTGGGGGATCCATAGGTCATAAGGAGGTCCCTGCCCCACAGAGCTTCAAATCGCTACGTAACACATATCAAAAAAAGTGCTGTGAGATCAGACACTCAAACTCAAGTTATATTCTGTAGACTCACATGGATTAACCATTTCCTGGAAAGTTCAGACAACTTCTGGTCTATCATTAAAACACATCTGGCCCCAAAAGCACTAAACAAGGAGTCTGTGTATATCGGAGACCTGTATACCAACTATGCTCGCGGGTATCTTCCGGTTTTTCGGGTTTACTGGTTTGGGATTTACAGCCTTGGTGAGGGTGCGGGGAGGAAATAATGAGTTGTGGCATTATTGGCACAGATCACACGTTCCTGGAGATTCTAGTCCCTTTAACCCCGAGAGATCAGGCTGTCTAATGATAACCTGGAATCTCACCTGTCAACAGACGGTCCTTGGACTTGCCTAAGATTCGGGAGTCATGTGCCTGTCCCATGCATAATTACATTTCCTCACTGTGTTAGCCTCGTACCATTTCTGCTGGGAAGCTGTTCCACCTATCCACCACCCTCTCTGTAAATGAAAACTTCAGTGCATTACATCAAACGCAATGTAGGTCTTGTATTGGTTGTAGAATGTGTGTTTTGTGTAAGACACTATTATTTATCCATTCCCCGCAGAAGTTTACTGACAGTTCATAAATGTGTGAAATTGTTTACTTTTTTCCAGCTTTTTGAGGATTTTGCACACAAGTTCAAGCTTTCTGAGTGCATGCTGGCGATAATACACTGTGCCGGACATTATGACCCCATCCTGGTCCAGACCCTGTGGCAGGAGATCATAGAAAGAGGTATTCATGTCTGTGAATGCGGTCATTATGATGGAATGACCTACTGTTTTATGGCGTTCTTTATATTCATGCAATACACACTGGGTTTTTATTTCTTAGAGTTAAGCGACAGTGTAGCGATGGATCCCGCAAACCGAATGCAAGCTTTAAATCTGAAGATCACTTCTCTGGGCAGGACGTACATGCGCACCCCGCGCTACTTTCCATTGGGTATGTTATACGGAGAGCGTAAAAAGCAAAAAAATCGTGACGTACGAACAGGTTGTAAATTCTGGCCCATAATGAAACATGTTATTTGGTGTGTGTGTAACCTGTTAATTCAGTATCTTCTGTACAGTTTTTGTGTCTCCGCTACAATAACGGACTTCTACATCTATTGTCCAGAATAGATTTTTTTGTGTTTAATATAGTGCAGGAAGAAGAATTACCTTTTTACCGTTTATTCCTTTTTTCTATCTTAGAATTCCTGGTTCAGTATCTGGAACAGCATGTTTGTGCCTTGAATTGGGATGTTGGCTTTGTACCATATACCATGCAGGAGATTGATGTCCCCATCCCCAAATTACTAGAGGTGTATGATCGCTTAGTAAAAGCACGGGTAAGAGTTCAACATACAACCCTGACACGCGTGTGAACCCCGCAGCCGGCTTATGAAACACGTCTTACCTTTCACTATATGAACGATTTAATGTTATTGCCCTATTGTGGGGTTTTTAGAAATTATTCTAGTGGGTTAGATACGATTCTTCATATTGCTGCTTATTCTCGTATGAATGTAAAAGACCCGCGGAAGCTTGGACATGAAAGGTGCTCCCCCCAGTAAGACGGACTGTGTCTCCTGCGACTCCGGTAGCCCCCATCCAGCCTCCGTATAGCCGGAGTACATCATCAAATCTAATAGCCACATCTGTGAAGCAGTTCTGTGCGGCTCAAAATGTCCAGTAAAACCGGAAATTCCACTTTATCCTTTCCTGGGACAAAATATAGCAGACAGATATCTTAGTAATGCTTTACGCAGGGAGATCAATCTTCAAATCGTTTCCCTAACCCCCCTGATTATAAGAATGTATCGTCTTCACAGGAACCCTGTTGGGCAAGAATGAAGAAGCCGCTCCATCTGCTGGAATGCATTCACGTACTGCTGACCACGTTTGTGCAGAGTCCGAGCAAAGTCCCAGCCTACGAAAGGTCAGCGGCTTCTACGTTTCAAACGTCTGCAATTCTTTCTATGGATCGTTCAGTGTTTTATAAATCGGAACACTAGTTTTTTATATATATATATATATATATTTACTCACAGAGTCCATTGCACACCATTCCAAATATTCCAAGCCCGGTGCTAGTAACCAGCAGTTTCCATACAAAACACTTTCAAAGGATGGTCAGCACTCCAGGTCTTTAAATTGACAATTTCATTTTATTCAAAGTCAAGTCGACGTTTCAGTCATTGCTGATGAAAGACCTGGAGTGCTGACCATCCTTTGAAAG
>VKOC01000907.1:0-76130 GCA_009364415.1 Spea multiplicata | reverse complement strand
ATACTCACCTATACTCTGACTCAGTATGGATGGGGATATATATATCTCTATGTCATTTTGCTACTTTCTTAGCTGGGTAATTACTCTGTATTTTGTTTACACAATGGTCGGTCCACTGCATATACCTTTCATGTATCTATAAATGTATGTAATATGTTCTGAGTTGGTATTTTGCATATCACTGATATAACAGTTGATTTATGGAATATTGTTTATGTAACTTTTATTGCATTAACCATGTATAAACATCATATATATATTTATATGTTATACCAGTGTTTGGCACTACTAACACTTAGGACTGTATATGCACCAGACTCAGCTAAGCTGGAACACGTTATGCAAGTTTTAAAATACCAAGGTGGCAACAGTATCTCGTCACGTGTAGGGGTGAAAAAAATGCCTTCAATATTAACCCCTTAATGACAAGACTGTGTTTTACTTGTCGTACACTTTGGGACAAAGTCTGTTTATCATTCATAATATATACTAATGTAAAACTAGTCCTCTTTACATATAAAATGTTATACTTGGACGACACACTCATTCATACTTCATTCCTACTTTGGAGGGAATTATTGAATCACTTGAATTGACGTTTAGAAGGGGGGGGTTATTGTAATGGACTATCACGTCCAATTGTTATATTTAAAAGTCAATGGTGACCAAATCTCATTGTATTTATTTCAATTGTGTAGATTTCCATACATAGCTTTTTTCCCCATATATACATACACACATATATACATATATATATATGATGTCAAAAAATAGAGTATTGCAGAGAATGCGGTAATACCTTTTTTATTGGACTAACATAATATTTTAAAGACAAGCTTTCGAGAGTTATCCTCCCTTCATCAGGTCCGAAGCAATACTAATAAACATGATAGAGGTTACAACTTAAAACAAGTGATGGTATAAGAGAAGGGGGGAGGTGAGTGGGGTGTCGTGAATAATAGGTCTGGAGGTGAGAAATGCAGAGAGATAACCCAGGGACAGAACAAATAAACTTAGAGAAACCAATAACCACAGTAAGACATCAAAGATAATCACATAAATTAGACATTGGATGACTAGATGAAGTTCATATGAAGTTCTGGTAGTGTGTAAGGAAACCAGAATCCACATTAAGTCCCTCTTTTATGGTGTTGAAATGTGTTATCATTTTCATCTCAAATGTTTTTCTTTCCTGAGAGTTTCTGAAATTTCCTTTGAGTACTTTAATTTTTAGATTTTGGATGGAGTGATTGTTCTGTGTGAAATGATGTCCTACCGGGGTACAGTATTTTTCTTCCTCGTGGTTTTTGATGGAGCTTCGGTGCAGGTTCATTCTAAGGTGCAGCTTAAGCCCAGTTTCTCCAATGTAGCCCCCTTTGTCACATGCAGAGCATTGTATCATGTACACCACGTTTGCCGATGTACATGAGTAAGAATCTTTGATGCTGTATGTTTTGTTGTTGTGACTGGCTGTGTTGCTGTCACATATATGTTGGCAAAGTTTGCAGTGGGATTTGTTGCATGGTACAGTGCCATTCTGTGTATGCTCCTGTTCTGGGGCCAGTTTGCTGCGCACTAATCTTTTCCTCAGGTTTGGTGGTTGTTTGAATGCCAGTATTGGGGGCTGAGGGAATATTTTTTTCAGTATGGGGTCTTCTGAGAATATCGGCTGTAGGTCTTTAATAATTTTGCGGATTTCCTCAAGAGTTGGGTTGTAGGTAACTACCAGAGGGATCCTGCTTGTGTTCTCCTTTTTTTTGTATTGTAGAAGCCTTTCCCGTGGTGTTCTTACAGCAGATTTAATTTTTTTGGATATAGTTTTTTCCTTGTAGCCCTTCTTCTGAAATGACTCTGCCAGCGCGCCCAGGTGTTTGTCTCTGTCCTGAGTGTCAGAGCAGATACGGTGGTATCTTATGGCTTGGCTGTAAATGACACCTTGTTTAGTGTGTTTGGGATGAAAGCTTGAATTGTGAAGGTAGCTGTACCTGTCTGTGGGTTTTCTATACACGGACGATTGAAGAAAGCCAGAAGTAACAGTTATAGAGCAGTCCAGGAAGCTCACACAGTGTTTTGAGAAATTCATTTTGAGTTTTATGGATGGGTGGAATGAATTGAAAGATTCGTGGAATTTTAAAAGGTTTTCTTCTCCTTCTGTCCATATTATGAAGATGTCGTCGATGTAACGATAATAATTATGTGGTTTGTGGGGGTAAGTGGCTAGGAATCTCTGTTCCAAGTCAGCCATGAAAAGGTTGGCATATTGCGGTGACATTTTGGTGCCCATGGCTGTTCCGGTCATTTGTAAGTAGTTGGTGTCATAGAACTTGAAATAGTTGTGTGTCAGTATAAATTCTATGAGCTTGGCGATGGTTTCACTATCATATTTTTGTGTGGCATTGCTGGAGGAGAGGAATTTGATGCAGGCCTCAATACCATCTTTATGGGGGATGTTGCTATATAAAGACTCCACATCCATGGTTGCAAGTATAGTATTGGGTTATCTCTCTACCTCTCTGCATTTCTCACCTCCAGACCTATTATTTACGACACCCCCTTCTCTTCACCTCCCCCCCATCTCTTATACCATCACTTGTTTTAAGTTGTAACCTCTATCATGTTATTTAGTATTGCTTCGGACCTGATGAAGGAGGGGATAACTCTCGAAAGCTTGTGTTTTAAATATTATGTTAGTCCAATAAAAAAGGTATTACTGCATACTCTGCAATACTCTATTTTTTGAAATTGTGTCTACTGGACTAATACGGCTTCACCCTTTTACATTATATATATGATAATTTACTTGTATTTTAATTTAATTCCAACTGGGACATAGATATTTTTTCCCAGCATAATTTGAATGCCATTAGAATATGGACTATTCAATATCTCCGGCGTATTTTACCTTTAGGAAGATCTATATGAAATAAAAATGTTTGGATGGTAATAATTGTGGTTGTATTCTGTAATTGCTTAACATTAGATCTCATTTTGTTCTTAAAGGTGCTAATTTGTGGCATTTTCACCATATATGGATTAGTGTACCCTGGCAATCATTACATCTCCAGCAATTAGTTGAGTTTTGGAATTTATTGATCCTAGTTGGATATAAGTACCATCTATGTATGACCTTTAGATACATTTCTAAGATATTAATGCCATGAATTGCTTTATCTGTTATATGGAATGCACTCTACCAATCTTTCTATGGAAAATATATACTCATCTCATTTTCCCTTTTTGTGTTTCCAAACCTTAGTGATTCTAGATATTATTTTCTGTCCTCATGTTAATAACTCATTAAATGGAATAGCTTCCCTTATAGTTCTTGTTTTCAACAAATGTCTAATCCATACTATATCGTTAGTATGGAAGTGTCTTAAGAGGCAAACAACTGATACCAACGTTTGGTGAAGTTTGTTTTATTTTGACCTTAAGAGTCACTCTTATAAACAACTATAATACAATATTCATTTAGTCACAATGCCTTGGTGTTAGAGGAACTTGCTGCATCAGGTTGAACATGCTGGATGTAAAGCTGAAACAAAAAAATAAAGAAATATTAAAGGTGGAATAAATGTTTGATTCTTTTGTTCACAATAATAAAACATATTTTCTACATTCAAACAAGAAAACTTGTTCTAAGTGGTCGAGCGTTAGGTGAGTGTTTATGGAACTGTGTTTAACAGGGGGTCCCCTGCCAGTGCTGGAGTTGGATATCTGAGGTATGGCCAACTATGGAGCATTAGCCAGCTGGCTAGATGCAGGACTCACCATGTGCTGGCCCTGGGGAGTACGCATCGGTTATGCTACTGTGGATGGAACACGGCAGTAGCAACTTCTTATTGGTGTTTCATTCTTCCCTTGTTTTTCTTTTCACCCGCCAGCTCAGCTGTAACCTCCTTCAGGAGTTCTATGAAGAAGAAATTGTTGAATTAATATTTGAAAATAAACATTGATTGCCAACAAACAATATGTATTTGTTTGAATGTGGTTGGCCACATTGCATGGCTATTATCAGTAGTTAAAAGCCAACACATCTTACCATCTAGTTCTCCTCTTTCTAGATCCACCTCTAACAGTTCACCCAGTTCGTCTAGGGTATCTTCGTGTTCTTTTTGCTTCTTTATAATTTCTGCCACCTCTTTTGGTTGTCTTCTCAAGCAAGGAAGACACTGGCTGCAACATTTAATAAACCATTAGTCTCACTCAACTCTACCCATGTTTATGCTATGTCTATATCATGTTAATTTTACCCTACACGTTATGACTTTGACATTGACTCTCGTCTTCTATTATTGTTTAAGCTGTACATTTTTGTGGTACCCACAACCATACCAAAATGAGAGGTTTTCTCAGATAACTATATACATACACACCCATATATAAAACAAAGTGAAACTTTTCCTTACCAGCATCTAAGGCAGCAACAAGCAACAATTGGTACACAGCAGAGCAAGAAAAGGGCTGCCATCACTATAGCTGTTACACGAAGTGATAATTGGACATCTGTAGAAAAAACAAATGATGTATTTTGGAAGAATGTTATTCTATGTAAAGGCTCGTGTGCTACAATGATATAACATGGAAAGTATCCTTCTATGAGCAGGTAACCGAGGTAAATGACAGACTAAAGTTTCTACACATTTAATACATCTGAATGAGAGTATGATATTGATTGATCACCCAGTTCTCCCCAGCATCACTGTCCATCTAGCTATGAAGCCATTTGTAAAGACAGTTAAGTTTGTTTCTACTCTCAATAAAATTCGTTATGAAACTTTACTTATATTAGGAGTAAGTTTATACAGGCTATATCCAAAGATAATTATTACAAGTATATATATATATAATGACTTACAGTGCTACCTTTCTACTGTGTGTTTTCATTCTGTCTCGATCATCACAGATCAGATGGCAGCAGTGTCAATATGCACTGCGGAATCCTCACTATTGGAACGGGATGTTATGATCTGATCCCTGTACTAACCATTCGTTTCTACAACTAAACTAAAATCTAGGGGCAAGCCCTAAGGTTCTTTGGTACTTATAATGCAACCAATACAATTTAGATATAATACAATATATGGTGAGGCATATATTGCCAGAAACAATCTTTCCTATCATCAACTGTAGTGCTCTCTATTACATATGAACTCTGAAAACGATTGCATGTATGCATGTTCTAAAATACGTACCATCTGTAACGGTTTTGTAACATGCCCCAGGTGATGGACAACAGCCAACGCTCAAACACGTCTCTTTATCTAGCAGGTGTCCGTTGGGGCAAAGGATGACATTCTGCCCTTTCAATCTGCAGGCTTATGAAAGGAGAATAAACATTGTATAGTTACATTGATATTGTTCAATAAATGTTATTATCTACAGATTTAAAGCAAACTTAGCATCACATTGACTTAACTGTATAGAAAGATAAAGAACCTCTTTCTACAAGAATATTTCCTGTAGAAAGTGTCCTGCATAATGCATAGTTGGGTGTGACAAAATATGAATTACATAGGGTAATCCTAGCGCCTTCTCTATATGGAGCTCTGAGAAAGTAGAACCATTAATAATCGTCTAAAATATGACCAAAACGCAAGAACAAAACATTTTCTTTCGTTACAGAGGTGACCTATCTAGTGAGATCTACCTCATTGTTAACAACAACAAGTTGTTCCTGGACATGAATCTGTTACAAGGTCATCTATTAAAATAAATGAAATAATATCGAATGCAATTTTAAAGAATAAATAACCCAATAGTTTATCTTTTCTATACTATAACTCAATTAAAATAAAGCATACTTTGAGGATTGAAGAATTCCTTCATATGTTTTAGAATCCCTTTATTGTCTGATGTGCTGTTTGTGTCCGGTGTAGTAGGGACAAGTTTGGTTGTGAAACCTAAAATGAGAAAGAGAACATCAGAACAGTAATTAAACACTGAAATCAAACATTGTTTGTGCTAACATAGACAAAAAAAATACTCCGTGAAATAATCATGCGTGTATACTCCTAAGTAACAAATTCATCATAATTTAGGTCATTCACATATGAAGACTATACTGTAGGTAGTTCTAGGAAAAAAGAACCTTTTCTTGGCATGGAATAATTGGGCGCTGAATGTTCAGCTGTTACGTATGAATCACAGTGTTCTACAGTTCCTACAAACAGTTATATGAAAATAAACAACACATCTGTGATTAGAAATAATGTAAATAAAATATTACTCTGTATACTTATTTTCTTCATTCTTTTTACAGATGGCTTACCTTGACTGATCAGCACGACAAATATAAGAATTATTCCAGTTTTCATTTTTCGAAATATAAAATATTCCAAATATTCAACGAAAGAAGACTTTCTGTTAAAAAATAAAAATGAATTTAAGGTTTAGTAAATTACAGGACCTAATCGTCTTAATGAGTATGAAGTGTTGTTCCTGAGCTCTTCTATTTGAGCAAGTGATAAAGTGATCTGCACAACTGACATTGTTAATGAAGCAACTTTATAAGTTTGCATCTCCTTGACTTACACGTTAAGATAAAGTGTTGCCATCTTGGTACTTGAAAGGCAACAAGCGTGCATAAATTGTACCAGCTGAGTCTCCCCAGAGGTGTGTACACAGACTGCTAATAGACGCGTCACCACTTTTCCCCCATTATCTGTTCCTTGGTGCATTACTATTCTATTCTTGTTCTCATCCCCGATTACTACTTGCTCCTCTATTTGCATTCATCCCTTTTAATAAAATCCCATAGCTCTTCTTTTCCCTTTTGACAGCTTAAATTGCTTATTGTTACAAATTAGAAACCCTGTGACCTTGATGTTTGCTGCCTTTGGCCATCAAACTCTGATTAATATAAGTTGTATGTGATCAAAAGGAGAAGTAACCATACAAACCTCTGCATCAGCAGTGAATGATCCAATATCCCCTGTCTTGGTGTAAGTAACTGGCTGCTCATTGTGACATCATAGAATGACAGCTAGCAGTGTTGTTACCTTGTTGTCGTGGAAACAAATGTTTACATTCTAAACAGTGATTTCTTATTTTCAAGTTGCAGTAATGTTACAGAGATTTGCTGTATGGAGGAATGAACAATATAGTTGGTGATTTTAATGATAAAATCCCAAATGGAAGTTCATTTAAATTCACAACAAGATCCCAGTTTCATGTTGCTTGGTCTAATGGCCTTGTTAACATTTTTGTTGAACAATGACAGCCAACTATTCAATTTCTTGCTAACACAAAATTAGGAAAATATATGTGACTACAATCCATACAGTTAAGAAATAAAGAACATAAAATAAACATTAAGCAATAAGTTAAAAATCATATTTGACGTGGGTTAAAAAAATACAGCATTCAAACCCATTTTGGTCCTCTGATGTTTGCCATTGGAGACACTTAACTTTTAATCCATTGGAATTCAATATTATATATAATTCATGTTTTTTTGTATAAAACATTTCTCCCACCTTGTTGACATCCGTCCACACTGCCGATGTACTTTTAAACGGGCATTCTAATTCCCTAAACACCCTCAACAGAGGAACTTTATTATATCAACAGACATTCAGATTTAAATGCCAAATCACAGTTTTTAGTTAAACGCGCAGAAGACAGGAAATACAAGATCATCATCAATAACACAATGATGACATCATCAATGTAACTTGTGGGTTTGATGGGCATCCAAAGATATTTCTGTTAACAATGGCTGCTCCTATTTGGGTTTATTGTAGCATCAGCAGATCCAATACTGTTTACATGGTAGATTAAAAGCAAAGTCAGAACGGACTTCAATACATCCAAAGTCAATAAACTGTGTTTGCAGTCTTCATATGTTCAGTGTTTATATGTGCCTGTTTAAATCCTAGGGTAATCGGGGAGATAATGCCAAGCAGGCTCAGACTGGACATCTGGCACACAGGCCACTGGGCCACAACGCCCCATACTCACCTATACTCTGACTCAGTATGGATGGGGATATATATCTCTATGTCATTTTGCTACTTTCTTAGCTGGGTAATTACTCTGTATTTTGTTTACACAATGATCGGTCCACTGCATATACCTTTCATGTATCTATAAATGTATGTAATATGTTCTGAGTTGGTATTTTGCATATCACTGATATAACAGTTGATTTATGGAATATTGTTTATGTAACTTTTATTGCATTAACCATGTATAAACATCATATATATATTTATATGTTATACCAGTGTTTGGCACTACTAATACTTAGGTCTGTATATGCACCAGACTCAGTTAAGCTGGAGCACATTATGCAAGTTTTAAAATACCAAGGTGGTAACAGTATCTCGTCACGTGTAGGGGTGAAAAAAATGCCTTCAATATTAACCCCTTAATGACAAGACTGTGTTTTACTTGTCGTACACTTTGGGACAAAGTCTGTTTATCATTCATAATATATACTAATGTAAAACTAGTCCTCTTTACATATAAAATGTTATACTTGGACGACACACTCATTCATACTTCATTCCTACTTTGGAGGGAATTATTGAATCACTTGAATTGACGTTTAGAAGGGGGGGGTTATTGTAATGGACTATCACGTCCAATTGTTATATTTAAAAGTCAATGGTGACCAAATCTCATTGTATTTATTTCAATTGTGTAGATTTCCATACATAGCTTTTTTCCCCATATATACATACACACATATATACATATATATATATGATGTCAAAAAATAGAGTATTGCAGAGAATGCGGTAATACCTTTTTTATTGGACTAACATAATATTTTAAAGACAAGCTTTCGAGAGTTATCCTCCCTTCATCAGGTCCGAAGCAATACTAATAAACATGATAGAGGTTACAACTTAAAACAAGTGATGGTATAAGAGAAGGGGGGAGGTGAGTGGGGTGTCGTGAATAATAGGTCTGGAGGTGAGAAATGCAGAGAGATAACCCAGGGACAGAACAAATAAACTTAGAGAAACCAATAACCACAGTAAGACATCAAAGATAATCACATAAATTAGACATTGGATGACTAGATGAAGTTCATATGAAGTTCTGGTAGTGTGTAAGGAAACCAGAATCCACATTAAGTCCCTCTTTTATGGTGTTGAAATGTGTTATCATTTTCATCTCAAATGTTTTTCTTTCTCTGAAATTTCCTTTGAGTACTTTAATTTTTAGATTTTGGATGGAGTGATTGTTCTGTGTGAAATGATGTCCTACCGGGGTACAGTATTTTTCTTCCTCGTGGTTTTTGATGGAGCTTCGGTGCAGGTTCATTCTAAGGTGCAGCTTAAGCCCAGTTTCTCCAATGTAGCCCCCTTTGTCACATGCAGAGCATTGTATCATGTACACCACGTTTGCCGATGTACATGAGTAAGAATCTTTGATGCTGTATGTTTTGTTGTTGTGACTGGCTGTGTTGCTGTCACATATATGTTGGCAAAGTTTGCAGTGGGATTTGTTGCATGGTACAGTGCCATTCTGTGTATGCTCCTGTTCTGGGGCCAGTTTGCTGCGCACTAATCTTTTCCTCAGGTTTGGTGGTTGTTTGAATGCCAGTATTGGGGGCTGAGGGAATATTTTTTTCAGTATGGGGTCTTCTGAGAATATCGGCTGTAGGTCTTTAATAATTTTGCGGATTTCCTCAAGAGTTGGGTTGTAGGTAACTACCAGAGGGATCCTGCTTGTGTTCTCCTTTTTTTTGTATTGTAGAAGCCTTTCCCGTGGTGTTCTTACAGCAGATTTAATTTTTTTGGATATAGTTTTTTCCTTGTAGCCCTTCTTCTGAAATGACTCTGCCAGCGCGCCCAGGTGTTTGTCTCTGTCCTGAGTGTCAGAGCAGATACGGTGATATCTTATGGCTTGGCTGTAAATGACACCTTGTTTAGTGTGTTTGGGATGAAAGCTTGAATTGTGAAGGTAGCTGTACCTGTCTGTGGGTTTTCTATACACGGACGATTGAAGAAAGCCAGAAGTAACAGTTATAGAGCAGTCCAGGAAGCTCACACAGTGTTTTGAGAAATTCATTTTGAGTTTTATGGATGGGTGGAATGAATTGAAAGATTCGTGGAATTTTAAAAGGTTTTCTTCTCCTTCTGTCCATATTATGAAGATGTCGTCGATGTAACGATAATAATTATGTGGTTTGTGGGGGTAAGTGGCTAGGAATCTCTGTTCCAAGTCAGCCATGAAAAGGTTAGCATATTGCGGTGACATTTTGGTGCCCATGGCTGTTCCGGTCATTTGTAAGTAGTTGGTGTCATAGAACTTGAAATAGTTGTGTGTCAGTATAAATTCTATGAGCTTGGCGATGGTTTCACTATCATATTTTTGTGTGGCATTGCTGGAGGAGAGGAATTTGATGCAGGCCTCAATACCATCTTTATGGGGGATGTTGCTATATAAAGACTCCACATCCATGGTTGCAAGTATAGTATTGGGTTATCTCTCTACCTCTCTGCATTTCTCACCTCCAGACCTATTATTTACGACACCCCACTCACCTCCCCCCATCTCTTATACCATCACTTGTTTTAAGTTGTAACCTCTATCATGTTTATTAGTATTGCTTCGGACCTGATGAAGGGAGGATAACTCTCGAAAGCTTGTGTTTTAAATATTATGTTAGTCCAATAAAAAAGGTATTACTGCATACTCTGCAATACTCTATTTTTTGAAATTGTGTCTACTGGACTAATACGGCTTCACCCTTTTACATTATATATATGATAATTTACTTGTATTTTAATTTAATTCCAACTGGGACATAGATATTTTTTCCCAGCATAATTTGAATGCCATTAGAATATGGACTATTCAATATCTCCGGCGTATTTTACCTTTAGGAAGATCTATATGAAATAAAAATGTTTGGATGGTAATAATTGTGGTTGTATTCTGTAATTGCTTAACATTAGATCTCATTTTGTTCTTAAAGGTGCTAATTTGTGGCATTTTCACCATATATGGATTAGTGTACCCTGGCAATCATTACATCTCCAGCAATTAGTTGAGTTTTGGAATTTATTGATCCTAGTTGGATATAAGTACCATCTATGTATGACCTTTAGATACATTTCTAAGATATTAATGCCATGAATTGCTTTATCTGTTATATGGAATGCACTCTACCAATCTTTCTATGGAAAATATATACTCATCTCATTTTCCCTTTTTGTGTTTCCAAACCTTAGTGATTCTAGATATTATTTTCTGTCCTCATGTTAATAACTCATTAAATGGAATAGCTTCCCTTATAGTTCTTGTTTTCAACAAATGTCTAATCCATACTATATCGTTAGTATGGAAGTGTCTTAAGAGGCAAACAACTGATACCAACGTTTGGTGAAGTTTGTTTTATTTTGACCTTAAGAGTCACTCTTATAAACAACTATAATACAATATTCATTTAGTCACAATGCCTTGGTGTTAGAGGAACTTGCTGCATCAGGTTGAACATGCTGGATGTAAAGCTGAAACAAAAAAATAAAGAAATATTAAAGGTGGAATAAATGTTTGATTCTTTTGTTCACAATAATAAAACATATTTTCTACATTCAAACAAGAAAACTTGTTCTAAGTGGTAGAGCGTTCGGTGAGTGTTTATGGAACTGTGTTTAACAGGGGGTCCCCTGCCAGTGCTGGAGTTGGATATCTGAGGTATGGCCAACTATGGAGCATTAGCCAGCTGGCTAGATGCAGGACTCACCATGTGCTGGCCCTGGGGAGTACGCATCGGTTATGCTACTGTGGATGGAACACGGCAGTAGCAACTTCTTATTGGTGTTTCATTCTTCTCTTGTTTTTCTTTTCACCCGCCAGCTCAGCTGTAACCTCCTTCAGGAGTTCTATGAAGAAGAAATTGTTGAATTAATATTTGAAAATAAACATTGATTGCCAACAAACAATATGTATTTGTTTGAATGTAGTTGACCACATTGCATGGCTATTATCAGTAGTTAAAAGCCAACAGATCTTACCATCTAGTTCTCCTCTTTCTAGATCCACCTCTAACAGTTCACCCAGTTCGTCTAGGGTGTCTTCGTGTTCTTTTTGCTTCTTTATAATTTCTGCCACCTCTTTTGGTTGTCTTCTCAAGCAAGGAAGACACTGGCTGTAACATTAATAAACCATTAGTCTCACTCAACTCTACCCATGTTTATGCTATGTCTATATTATGTTAATTTTACCCTACAACTTATGACTTTGACATTGGCTCGCGTCTTCTATTATTGTTTAAGCTGTACATTGTTGTGGTGCCCACAACCATACCAAAATGAGAGTTTTTCTCAGATAACTATATACATACACACCCATATATAAAACAAAGTGAAACTTTGCCTTACCAGCATCTCATGCAGCAACAAGCAACAATTGGTACACAGCAGAGCAAGAAAAGGGCTGCCATCACTATAGCTGTTACACGAAGTGATAATTGGACATCTGTAGAAAAAACAAATGATGTATTTTGGAAGAATGTTATTCTATGTAAAGGCTCGTGTGCTACAATGATATAACATGGAAAGTATCCTTCTATGAGCAGGTAACCGAGGTAAATGACAGACTAAAGTTTCTACACATTTAATACATCTGAATGAGTGTATGATATTGATTGATCACCCAGTTCTCCCCAGCATCACTGTCCATCTAGCTATAAAGCCATTTGTAAAGACAGTTAAGTTTGTTTCTACTCTCAATAAAATTCATTATGAAACTTTACTTATATTAGGAGTAAGTTTATACAGGCTATATCCAAAGATAATTATTACAAGTATATATATATATAATGACTTACAGTGCTACCTTTCTACTGTGTGTTTTCATTCTGTCTCGATCATCACAGATCAGATGGCAGCAGTGTCAATATGCACTGCGGAATCCTCACTATTGGAACGGGATGTTATGATCTGATCCCTGTACTAACCATTCGTTTCTACAACTAAACTAAAATCTAGGGGCAAGCCCTAAGGTTCTTTGGTACTTATAATGCAACCAATACAATTTAGATATAATACAATATATGGTGAGGCATATATTGCCAGAAACAATCTTTCCTATCATCAACTGTAGTGCTCTCTATTACATATGAACTCTGAAAACGATTGCATGTATGCATGTTCTAAAATACGTACCATCTGTAACGGTTTTGTAACATGCCCCAGGTGATGGACAACAGCCAACGCTCAAACACGTCTCTTTATCTAGCAGGTGTCCGTTGGGGCAAAGGATGACATTCTGCCCTTTCAATCTGCAGGCTTATGAAAGGAGAATAAACATTGTATAGTTACATTGATATTGTTCAATAAATGTTATTATCTACAGATTTAAAGCAAACATAGCATCACATTGACTTAACTGTATAGAAAGATAAAGAACCTCTTTCTACAAGAATATTTCCTGTAGAAAGTGTCCTGCATAATGCATAGTTGGGTGTGACAAAATATGAATTACATAGGGTAATCCTAGAGCCTTCTCTATATGGAGCTCTGAGAAAGTAGAACCATTAATGATGGTCAAAAATACGACTAACACGCAAGAACAAAACATTTTCTTTCGTTACAGAGGTGATCTATCTAGTGAGATCTACCTCATTGTTAACAACAACAAGTTGTTCCTGGACATGTATCTGTTACAAGCTAATCTATTAAAATAAATGAAATAATATCCAATGCAATTTTAAAGAATAAATAACCCAATAGTTTATCTTTTCTATACTATAACTCAATTAAAATAAAGCATACTTTGAGGATTGAAGAATTCCTTCATATGTTTTAGAATCCCTTTATTGTCTGATGTGCTGTTTGTGTCCGGTGTAGTAGGGACAAGTTTGGTTGTGAAACCTAAAATGAGAAAGAGAACATCAGAACAGTAATTAAACACTGAAATCAAACATTGTTTGTGCTAACATAGACAAAAAAAATACTCCGTGAAATAATCATGCGTGTATACTCCTAAGTAACAAATTCATCATAATTTAGGTCATTCACATATGAAGACTATACTGTAGGTAGTTCTAGGAAAAAAGAACCTTTTCTTGGCATGGAATAATTGGGCGCTGAATGTTGAGCTGTTACGTATGAATCACAGTGTTCTACAGTTCCTACAAACAGTTATATGAAAATAAACAACCATCTGTGATAAGAAATAATGTAAATAAAATATTACTCTGTATACTTATTTTCTTCATTCTTTTTACAGATGGCTTACCTTGACTGATCAGCAAGACAAATATAAGAATTATTCCAGTTTTCATTTTTCGAAATATAAAATATTCCAAATATTCAACGAAAGAAGACTTTCTGTTAAAAAATAAAAATAAAAAGGAATTTAAGGTTTAGTAAATTACAGGACCTAATCGTCTTAATGAGTATGAAGTGTTGTTCCTGAGCTCTTCTATTTGAGCAAGTGATAAAGTGATCTGCACAACTGACATTGTTAATGAAGCAACTTTATAAGTTTGCATCTCCTTGACTTACACGTTAAGATAAAGAGTTGCCATCTTGGTACTTGAAAGGCAACAAGCGTGCATAAATTGTACCAGCTGAGTCTCCCCAGAGGTGTGTACACAGACTGCTAATAGACGCGTCACCACTTTTCCCCTATTATCTGTTCCTTGGTGCATTACTATTCTATTCTTGTTCTCATCCCCGATTACTACTTGCTCCTCTATTTGCACTCATCCCTTTTAATAAAATCCCATAGCTCTTCTTTTCCCTTTTGACAGCTTAAATTGCTTATTGTTAAAAATTAGAAACCCTGTGACCTTGATGTTTGCTGCCTTTGGCCATCAAACTCTGATTAATATAAGTTGTATGTGATCAAAAGGAGAAGTAACCATACAAACCTCTGCATCAGCAGTGAATGATCCAATATCCCCTGTCTTGGTGTAAGTAACTGGCTGCTCATTGTGACATCATAGAATGACAGCTAGCAGTGTTGTTACCTTGTTGTCGTGGAAACAAATGTTTACATTCTAAACAGTGATTTCTTATTTTCAAGTTGCAGTAATGTTACAGAGATTTGCTGTATGGAGGAATGAACAATATAGTTGGTGATTTTTACTGATAAAATCCCAAATGGAAGTGCATTTAAATTCACAACAAGATCCCAGTTTCATGTTGCTTGGCCTGATGGCCTTGTTAATATTTTTGTTGACAGCCAACTATTCAATTTCTTGCTAACACAAAATTAGGAAAATATATGTGACTACAATCCATACAGTTAAGAAATAAAGAACATTAAAATAAAAATTAAGCAATAAGTTAAAAATCATATTTGACGTGGGTTAAAATAATACAGCATTCAAACCCATTTTGCTCCTCTGATGTTTGCCATTGGAGACACTTAACTTTAATCCATTGGAATTCAATATTATATACAATACATGTTTTTTTGTATAAAACATTTCTCCCACCTTGTTGACATCCGTCCACGCTGCTGATGTACTTTTAAACGGGCATTCTAATTCCCCAAACACCCTCAACAGAGGAACTTTATTATATCAACAGACATTCAGATTTAAATGCCAAATCACAGTTTTTAGTTAAGCGCGCAAAATACAGGAAATACAAGATCATCATCAATAACACAATGATGACATCATCAATGTAACTTGTGGGTTTGATGGGCATTCAAAGACATTTCTGTTAACAATGGCTGCTCCTATTTGGGTTTTATTGTAGCATCAGCAGATCCAATACTGTTTACATGGTAGATTAAAAACAAAGTCAGAACGGACTTCAAAACATCCAAAGTTAATAAACCGTGTTTGCAGTCTTCATATGTTCAGTGTTTATATGTGCCTGTTTAAATCCTAGGGTAATCGGGGAGATAATGCCAAGCAGGCTCAGACTGGACATCTGGCACACAGGCCACTGGGCCACAACGCCCCATACTCACCTATACTCTGACTCAGTATGGATGGGGATATATATCTCTATGTCATTTTGCTACTTTCTTAGCTGGGTAATTACTCTGTATTTTGTTTACACAATGGTCGGTCCACTGCATATACCTTTCATGTATCTATAAATGTATGTAATATGTTCTGAGTTGGTATTTTGCATATCACTGATATAACAGTTGATTTATGGCATATTCTTTATGTAACTTTTATTGCATTAACCATGTATAAACGACATATATATATTTATATGTTATACCAG
This sequence comes from Spea multiplicata, assembly GCA_009364415.1. Lineage (NCBI taxonomy): Eukaryota > Metazoa > Chordata > Amphibia > Anura > Pelobatidae > Spea > Spea multiplicata. The sequence goes on along the minus strand of VKOC01000907.1, from coordinate 59,967 downwards.
TGTTTGGCACTAAAAATACTTAGGATTCTGTATGCACCAGACTCAGCTAAGCTGGAACACATTATGCAAGCTTTAAAATACCAAGGTGGCAACAGTATCTCGTCACGTGAAAAAAATGCCTTCAATATTAACCCCTTAATGACAAGACTGTGTTTTCTCTCTCTTCTCTTCTCTATATCGTATAACTAACTGCCTTGCATCTGTCTGTTTCCTAAAACTGAATCCCTCCAAAAGCAAACTTCTTATCTTCCCTCCCTCCAATATCAACATTCTCTTAATCTTAATGGTACAATCATCTCCTCATGCTCGCTGCCTTGGTGTCCATGCCCTCGTTATCTCCCGCCTCAGTTATTGTAACCCTGTCTTAGCTGTTCTCCCTCTTACCCGTCTCGCCTCTCTACAATCCCCCGTGAATGTTACTGCCAGGCTTATCTTCCCCTGCCATTGATTTACTAGCACCTCTGCCCTTTGTCAGCCTCTTCATTGGCCTGTGGGTTTTAGGATTAATGTCAAAATATTGATTATTACTTTGAAAGCACTTCATAGCAGTTCCCCTAAATATATCTCCTCACTCATCTCGAAATACACTCCAAATCTGTCTCATCACTCATCTGATGATCTCCTTTTGTCCTCTCCTCTGGTTTCTCTCTACACGATAGGCTGCCCCTATCCTCTGGAATTCCCTCCCTCAGCCTTAGCGTCTTTCCCCCTGCCTTCAGTCCTTCAAATCCCTCAAGTCCCGCTTCTTTAAGGAGGTTTATCACATTTAGGGCTGCAACAGCTAATCGATAAAATTGATAATGAAAATCCTTGCCAACAAATTTCATTATCGATTAGTTGAATCGATTTTTATCGATTATAAGATGAGGGTTTTTTCACAGGAGGTAGGGAAATTAAAACAAGAAATGCATTTTATCAAAGTTTTTTTTTATTCTGCGATTTGTTTACTGTTTATTAAATTATTTTAAATAAATGAAAAATTTACATTTTTTTATCCGACTAATCGATTATGAAAATAATCGTTAGTTGCATCCCTAATCACATTACACTTTAACACCCTCTCATATTCCTTTAGCTCACCTTCCTAGTGCCTCTACTGCAGTACTTATACTAGGGTGCCTGGTCCATCCCTTACAGTGGCACTTTTACCTATGTGTGTAATACACTTTTCCCTTATAGATCCTATAGATTGTATGCTTGTTACATCAGTGATCCCCTTGCCTGTTTCTGTAAGTCAAATTATTTGTTACTGCACATTACTTATAAATGTAGTGTCTATCCATTCTACAGCACCACCGAAATATGATGGTGCTATATATATATATATAAAACAATATTGTTTAAGCTGTACATTTTTGTGGTGCCCACAACCATACCAAAATGAGAGTTTTTCTCAGAAAACTATATACATACACACCCATATATAAAACAAAGTGAAACTTTGCCTTACCAGCATCTAATGCAGCAGCAAGCAAGAATCGGTACACAGCGGAGCAAGAAAAGGGCTGCCATCCCTATAGCTGTTCCCGCCGTTGTAACGGGTAGTCCCACTAACGTCTTTGGGCGTTCCTGCCGACAACTGGTTTTTCCTGCTGATGTCGCTGGACACACAGTGATATTGCCTGTCTAATGTATACTAGAAACTCTAACTACTGGGCTTGTGTATGTTGGAGTTACTAGTCATCCCTTGACTCCTTAATCTGTGCCAGAAGTGCTAATAGACTTATAATGTTTACAGATGTTAATGTCACATTAGTAGAAACAGCCATTGTGGTAAAGCCCTTAGAGAGTAAATGTTCAATTAGTAAAGCTTCATTCTTTGCTAGCAACAAAATTGAATGCTTCATAATAATATTTTTCCTAGTGTTTATCATGCTGTACGTACACCTTGTACTTTATTACAGCTTCTTGTTATTACTTTATTTTGTTCAAAATTGTCCACAGATTGAAATTGTTATGCAAACAAAGACATTTTCAGAAAGCTCCATATGGGTCCTGGAGAGCTTAAGATGCTTTGTTTCAACATAATGCAAACGCTATACTTCTAAGTTATTGATCTCTTGGGATTATTGTATAATTACACTAACAATATATGCCGTCTTGGTGGGAAGACAGAATGGTACAAAACATAGGCACGGCATTTTTTGTGTTCATATCTTAAAAAAAGATAAAAAAAGGAAGAAAAACAAGATGAGAAGTAACCAACTTACTGTGCACAGCCCAGATGGTTGCATAAAATAAATAGCTATCTCCTTGGTGGGAGCTCTAGCAATTTGGCTGAGTGAAGCTGTATTTCCAGCCGAGATCTGTGAACAGCTGTTTTGATAGAGCTTTTGCATCAAAACTTCATCGAACAACACAACAACGTAGCGCGTTCCTTCCTTTAACATTTATGGGTTGGTTAAAGTCATTGCACCAAGTCCACGGTTCTAACTTACATTAACCCTCATTTTTCCTTGATCCCTCCGACATCTGTCATTGCCGTGCAAATGTTCATTATTTAAAGAATGTAGAACTTGTTAGGCTATTATTTTAAAAAAATCAAATTATAGCTATCTTTTCTTTGAACAATGTATTTAGTTAAAAAGTAGCTGTCATTCCTGACAAATTTGATGAAACTAAAATTGAGACCAGCGGAGTACTTTAATATGCATTGGTCTATGGTGGAGTTGTCAGGGATGTAAGGCCGACCCTTTAAGAGGTTTACTAGTTTTGCAAGGCACAGGGATACCCTGTGTAGCTTTCTCTAGGTGTATTATTGACAGGGAATATGATTGATCCCTCTGTCATGATTCAGACTGAAATCTAGGACAAAACTGGTGAAATTCTACCCGTTCCATGCATTACTGCAGAGATGATAAAGGACTGAACTGTCTCTGATAACATTTTTATATGATAGATTAAATGGACTTTAATAGAAAAGGAAGTCTATGAGCTTGGTGACATAGATAGGTGTGATCACATTTGTAGAGTTGAAATGCACGCGTATTAGAAATTTACCCATTTCGACCAATGGTATCAGGCTTTGCTACAGTATATTTTAGTATATAATAATATATATTTTATTATGCTATAGTATGTCACACCTTTAAGCTGATATGTCATTGTGGTTATTCACCAGCAGAGGGCACCAAGACTCCATATTTAAAAACCGCAGCAAAACTTTTGAAAAGAGAGGGATTATACAAAACAAATACATTAGACACTGCTTATTTTAAATTATATGGTTGAAGCAAACACAGTTTGCACCTGTAGCTCAAGTAATGAGCATAATCTTGAAATAGCAGTGTTCGAAGTTGATATGAATATTAAGACACCAAAGTAACGTTTGCATGTTTGAGTGAATATTCAGGATCTACATGTTTGGTACGAATCCCTGCGTACCTCTCACAATAACACAAACAGATCAAATCTGCTACAGGTAACATTCCCTGTATGCGGTTTCTTGCCTCTCAGCTAATAAGCTTTCCATCTGGCCAAAGCAGTACACTGCTCGTTTCACGGCATTTGAAATATAACGTGTTTTTCTTTTTTTGTACATTTGTTCAGCTGTTATTACTGAATGTTGGTTTAATCTATGAGCAAGGCATTAGCAGGATGCCACAAATTACAACCGTCATCGGCTAAATGCAAATTATGCACCTTGAGCATAGCTCAAGGTGTGTGTCTTAAATTACAGATGGCAAGTTATGGAAGAAAATATGTTATGAATTGGAGCAATAAAGAATGCGAGCATAAGGATTATGGCATTGCAAATAATAAAACTCCACACAGCCTACATAATGTATGAGATATAAAAATAAGTACAATGCAAATGGAGGCTGTCTCTGCTTAGCTGCAGAATAATGGTCCACTTCCAACAGAAATGTAACGTTTAAAAATAAAAATATATCTTTAGATAATGTTTTCCTCTATATACACATTTATGTGAGGAGGAGGAGAATACTGCTGCTCATCAGAGTTGATAACAGTACAGTTTTTTCCTGGGATAGTCCTGAGGGAACTGAATGCACCTGTCCATAACCCTAAACCAAGATAGGGGTACGGTGACATTTTATTTCTGCCATTCAGGGACACACTTTAAAGCAGATGAGATTACACACACAGGCCTATATGCCTTATACCCACTGATATGCCTTATACCCCCATATGCCATAGTGTCCTATGATATGCTTTATACCAAAGATATGACACTCGGCCCTCCACCAATATGCCTATACCCCTTATATGCCACTGTGCCACCCCAGATATGCCTTATACCCCCAGATATGTCTCTCTGCCCCCCAAATATGCCACTCTGCCCCCAAATATGCCTTATAACCCCTATATACCACTGTGCCTCCCCAAATATGCCTTATAATCCCCTATATACCACTGTGCCCTTGATATGCCCCCCACATATGCCTTATACTCTCATATATGCCCTTCTGCCCCCCCCAAATATGCCACTCTCCCCCCTGAAATGCATTATACCCCTATATACCACTGTGCCCTTGATATGCCCCCAACCGGACTTACCCCCGTGCTCCAGACCCCTTGGTGTCTAGTAGGGGCAGCCGGTGAGTGTATACAAATGTGATTCCTCACCATTCTCATTATCAATGAAACTCTACGAGGTAAGATCTTGCATGGAGCCCCAGACCGAGATTGACAGTTCTTTTGTGTTTGTTCTATTTGCAAATAATCGCACACACTGTTGTCACCTTCTCACCATGCTACTTGGCGATGGTCTTGTAGCCCATTCCAGCCTTGTGTAGATCTACATCCTTGGACAGCTCTTTGGTCTTGGCCATGGTGGAGAGTTTGGAATCTGATTGATTGATTGCTTCTGTGGACAGGTGTCTTTTATACAGGTAACAAGCTGAGTTAAAGGGAGTGCTCTTAATCTCAACTCCTTAACTGTATAAAAGACACATGGAAGCCAGACATCTTGTTGATTGATAGGGGGTCAAATACTTATTTCACTGAGTAAAATGCAAATCAATTCATAACTTATTTGAAATAAACCTACCATTAAAATATAGACTGATCATGTCTTTGTCATTGGCAAACAAAATCAGCAGGGGATCAAATCATTTTTTCTTTCACGGTAATTTTAATTGATTTTTTGGATGTCTTGATGTTCCTTTGGCAACTTTGGGTCAGGCCCGGTTTCTCCTTAATGTTGACAGGTTGTCCCCGTCATATGCTTTTTTTATGTTCATGTTATATGCATGAATCATGCCACTTTTGATGTTCATTTCAACTTAGCTCTGCTGTATGACCACATGAACCAGATTGTCCAACAACTTGGTGAATTATATCTAGAGTACATTATAATCCATGACTGGTCAAGAATCACTTGATTGCTCTGATCTTCAGGGTTTCCTTGTTTCAAAGTTATATTTGAATTATTTTGGTTCTGAATCCAGTCCTGAAGCAAGTCTTTCATTTTGGATTCTATTTCTTTTGTTACTCATCTCGTTATAGATCTGTGCTTGGCGGCCACATTCATGATTCCGATCCTATATTCCTCTTTGCTGTTGGGATTGTAGCAGCATGCCATTCGTCCATATTTGCTAATAGAAACATCTCTTAACCATAAGTGGAGGTAAACAGGCTAGAAGACATTCAGGGCAGGTAAAAGAAAAGCACGTTTTGGCTTGTATCGCTTTCCCATTGTAAAAGACAAATGTTGCTGGCCAGGGTGCTGATCTTGAAAGCAATATGCATTGAATTTTCTTACAATGGGATTCACTCAATAAACAGTGAGAAGTAGGTGAGATGAAGTGAGACAAACCAATTCATAGCACAGAGTTAACAAAGCATACAAACTCCAATACGGCATAGCTATGGTTATAGTCTCTAAGCAATGTATAATACATTAGTATTCTTCTTTGACCCACCAGTACTTAATGGATTTGAAGGAAATATGAACTTAGCTACGCAACACGAGTTTTAACAAATCAGTGTGATATACATTTATAGTTTTTACATATTCACATAATATTCAATGCAATATTCTTTTATCTGATTTTTTCTATGTTTCGGTGGTTAAAACAGAAAAAAAGACCTAATGTTTGATTTATTAGAAATCTATGTAAACATGTGCAGAGCCGGCGCATTAAATGAATAGTAAGTTAGACACCTTCCGATAATGAAACCTCATGTTTTATTCTATAGGGCTTGATTCTAAGAGTGACCTTCCAAATTAGATCATGTCAGAGCTCATTACATGAGCTAGCTCATTCGTTGGCCTTTGTATAAGAAATAAAATATGGCAAAATTGACAATTTATAAAAATAATAATAATTGTGTGACATTAAGAACAACCACTAATTTTAAATGTAACCATTTAAATTGCATTTAAATTATCCCTCCCCTTTGGTGAAATCTTTTTTGGCCCGGGTAGCCTTAGAAGGAAGAGCAAAAAGAAGACAGGGCAGGTCTTGAGTTATCCAGAATCTCCCTCGATGTTACTAAATTCTACTGAAATCATTATTTATTATTATTATTATCATCTTTTATTTATATGGCGCCAACAATTTACGCAGCTCTTAGTACAATACATATATTTAAGAATTGACAGACTAAGACAAACCAATATATTAGGTGGAGAGAGCCTGGCTTGCAAGCTTACAATCTTGAGGGAATGGGTTGACAAACATAAGGCACAGAGAAAGGGTGAGAGGTAGTGTGGTGGTTCTAGCAGCGGTTTGAGATGTTTCTTGAATGTTGGGAGGGTGAATGCTGAAGGTTCTTTGTGGGTAGATTCCAGAGATATGGGGCAGCCAGAGTGAAATCTTGTAGACGGGAAAAGGAAGAGGTGATAAGTGAGGAGGAGAGCCTTAGCCCATGGGAAGAACGTAAGGATCGAGTAGGAGAGTATTTGCTTATGAAGGCAGAAATGAAATAAGGTTTAACTTGAAAATCACCAATATCCTTATGTTTTTTTTTAAAAAAAAACAGCAAAAGCTATGTGATTTACATAAATATATTTAATACTACAAATTGAACGGGTGAATGGTCCACATTTTAGTTTTATATAATAATGCGTAAAATAATCATTTATAGGCTTCTTAAATTTATATTTTAATGTCGATATTTAAGAGTACGAGAGTCAGCAAGACAAAGACAACATGGCAGCATGGAGCTGCAGCTCACTTGTCTGTTATCCAGCACAAATGGCTAGTTTACCTAATACAGTATCTTAAAATGAAGAAGGTCCTATATCTCATTTGCAGCAATGCCTGTTACCATGGCGATCAACCAGACTACCTCCTGACAGCTAAGCATAACAATGTGTTCTGACAGGTGGAAAACTCATTTAAAAAAAAAATCAGACTCTCGCTAAAATGGGAGCATTATGATAAAAATTTTACGCCGCACGGCAACTTTATTATTATCGCATTACGGAACTGTTTACAAAACGTATTCGTCAAGATCTAATAACTGTATATATCTTGTAAAGTTAAAAATTGGCCGTTCGTTTTTTAATATACCTGTGCTTTTTAGAAGAAAAAGAACAGGCCTTTGAAAGAATGACTGAATGTCTATATTCGGGTAATCAGGCAAAAGGGCTACGATGAGGGGCAATATACTATTCTGATATAATATAATATAATTTTCTGATGCACACATACAGTAGATGTAATATAAACACATTTGTGAAGATCGATGTGCCAAGAGTCCGTAACGCTACACTGACTGAGCAGTGTTTTCTCTACCAACAAACTGCTTCCAAGTGTCATGGAGTAGAATTTCCTAAAGCTACGGACTGAATATGAAAAAGCACGATCAGACGCTATGATTGTATAATTTAGTACCGGAAAATTATTATAAGCAAGTGGCTTATTAGATGTTATTAGATGTTACATTTACCTATGATCAGTGACACAAAAATAAAAATATTTACAAGTAAAATCTATAATTCTCAACTTTAAAGTTTACTAACAAACTGAGGGTGACCACACCTGAAAGGGAAATATTTCAATGTTAACATAAAAAATATACATTTTCCATCATTTGAAAAAACTTTAAATTTTGCCCAACCTTTATACAGCTTTGTGATTTATATCTATCTATCTATCTATATATATATATACATACACGCACACAAGACAGATGTAATTTTTTCTTAGAATAAAAATAAATAAGTGATTTTCTATTGGCTTAATGAATGGACAATGTAAAGACAGAAGCATCTGTCAATTTCTGCGTGCCATATTTCAGATGCGGACAGACTAATGTTTCTGCTAAAAAAAAAAAAGTTAAGATTATTACTGATATGTGTCAAAAAGATTGTGTGCTATAGCAACGCCAGAGCAGATGTCCCATAGTTCCTGTTTGAATTTCGCAACTGGTGTGTGAGTTTTTTGGATGAGAGACCTATTTTGCACAGCTTGCTTGAAGTATGTTCATTACGGAATTGCTACTTTCCTGGAAACAATGAGATGGAAAATGTGAAGCTAATTTGATTTTCTGCCTCCCAGGCTGTCATTCTTATTTAGTTATTTTGGAGAAAGATTGCAATCCAGTTAGATACCATTTTATAGTCTGTGATGTTTAAAGTGTCATCGAAAAACAAAGCTCAAATTAATTATCTTTGGGTAATCCAAGGTATTTGACAATTGTACAATTAAATATTTTATGCAAATCTCTGCCGATGGTGGGGAATCCTACGCTGGTTGATAAGTCATCAATGCTCTACAAGGACCTGGCTATTTTAGAACATTCCAGTTATATCAGATCAACCACCAGTTATATTTCACTACCTTTTAAATGTATATTACATGAAGAATATCCAGTATGACATTGTATGGGGAAATTTTGTAACTTTCTGGTTATTGTTTTATACACAAACTTTTTTCTTTTATTCTGAAAAGAAAAAGCTTTAGAAAAGGTATTTAAACAGAAATTGCACTCCATGCTAATCACAACGGGTACATGCTGGTAATCCCGTCAATGAGTATCAAACTATATACTGATATTCTGCATTGTGTTTTTCTTTCCGTTTGGTCCACTTGTCATGGTCAGAAGGCCTGGTGCTCTTAAATTGGTAGGAATTATGGTGTTTAAACCACTTGCCTCCTAGATCAATGCACCTCCAATTGTGGATATCCATGGATGATTATTTATAATTTAAGATCAACAAAATATGAATCATTCATCAAATATCATTAAGTCTAATTAGACATCTTAAGCATTGGTTGATGCCAGTAGGGCCACTCATGGAGGTGGGAGTGCAGCAGGGTCATGTAAAGTGGAAGAAAAAAAAGAACCACAGAGGATCCAGTGCACTGCAGCTTCTCCTAAAATCAAATTCTGTAAATTCTTCTATTACTTTTAACAACAAAAAAAACTTTCTTTACCAACTGTAAAGTAAGGTTATGCTGCAGAAGAGAACACTCAAGGGAAGAGAATTTTGTTTGATAGTGCTGTACTTTATTTCACCGAATTAGAAAATATAAAACAAGTAGCCCACTGCCAGTTTGGCTACAAACAAATTGCAGTTTCAGCACAATAAAGAACAGCAGATAATAAGGGAACTTATCTTTATCACCAGACAACAACAACTGTAGCTGATTATCAAATGGGATTAATCTGTTCTTTAAAGGAACAGTTCTGTTGCTTATGAGATCCATTCATTCTTATTGCAATTAAATACAATTATCCCCCAATGATGAGCAGCTAGCGGCAGCTCATACAGCCAAGAATTAAGCATTACTGTGGGGATTATTTTACACTGTTGAAAACTGCAGATTTGTTCTTGAAATCACCTTTTTTGTTCCTTACTTTTATTTGCCTGTTTGCAGAGCATGATAAATACCACTGAATCCCATAAAACTCACACGATTAATTAAATACATCACAATTATACATCGCCCACAATGATCCTATATTTTCATATTTGCCATTTTTATGATTATTCTGTTAATTAAATGTCACTGTTTTTAAACTATTAATAACTTTGTTTTTATTGATATTAAATGTAGTGTTTGCAGAATCGCATGGAAACACCAGAGGGAAATTGCCACATTAAAGCGTTCTTCTTTGTTCATTTTAGTTTTTTTTGAGCGGAGGGCAGCTAGAGTGAAAATAAGGTTGCAGTAAATAACCGACAATATCTCAGAAGTTGCAGAGCATAGGTAACATTTTCATTGTTGTTATACAGAGGAAACCTCTATGAGAATCATAGAGTAGTCTTTGATCTCTTGGGTCTAAGATCTTTTTCACTAAGAAGTCAAGTGAACAGTCGAGTTAACTCTCCTCCGCAAATTCCCTGATCTGTTTCAAACTTGAAGGCACTCATATACACTAACCTCTCCTGCATGGGAGTTTATTCAAGGTTTGCGAGTTTGCTTTAGTGAATTTGTGAGTTGAATGTTTGCGAGTTGGACACGTCACCAACATGTAAGCACTTTAGAGAATGGAACTCCCCAGGTAGATTAAGTCGGCTGTGCCCAAATCTAGCCCTGGCTCTGCCTAGTGCCGTTGTCCTAGTATTCATTTCCCATCCATAACTCACAACAAGAGGAGGATTAAAGGCTGTATGAATATTCTAAGTGCAATTTCAAAATAAGTTTACTTTCTTCAAAACAAAGTTATTTTTCAAGTTTGATCAGAAAAGAATTTAATTGAACAATTATATTAGCAAACACATCTATAACTAGAGATGGACATTGGTCTTCACTGTGCTGACAAATCTTTTCGGATGACATCCTGTGCCCAGGGTAGATGTGGGCCTCACAAGAAAACCCAATAAAAGTTGTTGGATTTCTCAGGAGGACCATATTTATTGAGCCCTCTTCTGAGAGGTAGCCATTAGTAGGCTTTTTGGTATAGGGGAACAATTGGGGCACTTACTTTTGACCTGAGCACCCCTGGATTTCATTATTTGTTTATTTTTTTATTTCAGCTTAAAGTACATTTTTTACAAGTTTCAGATGAATTACTACTCACATTTAGCGTGGCCATACAGTCCAAATAGTGTGAATTTGCTGTAGAACAGGTTTGGTACTTCTATCTACTATCGACTGGACTTATGCACTTGGCAACGAAAGCTCAGAATTTTCATCCAAAATTTGAGTGCCCTTTCACTCATACTCTCGCTCACTCTCTCATTCTGGTTCATTCTCTCCTTCATGGTGTCTAAATGTTTCCCTACCTTCTCTGCCGACTTCAGCTTCTGCTCCCACTTCCACTTTCACATCTTCTTATTCTGTATCTTCTCTCTTTTGTCTTCTGTCTTTCATCTTTTCTATCTTTTTCTTTCATCTTCTCCTTTTTATGTTCTCTCTTCAATCTTTGTCTGCATTTTTGTGGTGCGAACTTCCGCCAAAATGGCGGTGCTTCTGGTGATCATCCAGGAGGTCACCTAAACTGCAGTGATTTTGGTGAAAGTTCACCTTACGGCAAAAGATAAGGGCAAAAATACAATCCATTCCCCAAAATTTCCCAAATTGTTTTTGGCCCATTTGCACATGTCTACTATTGACCAATTTTACAATAGTCCACAGAAAGAAGTTAGCTTAAACACCCATTGTTTTTGGGCACTATCCCTCTCTAAATTTTATTTTTATTTATGATATTGTATTTTAGAATTAATATGCAACTGTCCTTAATAAAAAAAATGCTAATATTTACCTTTCAGAACCCACATAACGCTTATGAAATAACCATCTGCCACACTCTCATGTCAACAATAAATTATAGATGATAAATGATAATTAGAGTAATTTACCCACTTTTCATTTAGTAAGTCAGTGTTTTGTTTTCCTGTGATGATTTTTCATAGGGATATACTTTGTACACATTGGCGTTCAGATTTCTCTGTGTATTTTAATAATGGTATGGTCATTTTTTTCCTATCATTTGGTTGATTGAATATCTATTACTAAACACAAAAGTTAAAATAAAAATTGTATTTGTTTGAAGCGAATAGCCTCTTGGCTTGTTTGTAAAATTGTCAGGAAAAGGATGTGAAAGCCACGATGGCTTAGAAAGAGGTGTTTGTGAGCCAACTATATGTATTGGTCACCTGTGCAGCCACATTCTGTTCTTGGTGCAACACTTAAGGTAGTGGTCTAGGAAAGGGACATGAATCCATGTTATGGTGAAATGGGTTACAGCTAATGAAGATCACTGAAGGCACAGGAAGAGGTCCTAATGGTGTTGCTAATATATGACATTCTGGGCTTAGTTGCATCCCCTAATGTCCATACCTGGGAACTTTCTAAATGAGCTGACCCTGAGGCTCTTGAAATATTAACCCTTATGTAGCCCATCGTGAAGAGTGTATGTAGTGACTCGCCAAATGTGTTCTAATACCAAATGGCTCTAATGCCAGTCCTCATGAAAACCTTGTCATTTTATTAAAGTTACACTTAATTGAGTCATCTGCATTCAAGCAGGGATATCAGCCATAACATACTGGGAGCAAAAGCACCAATTGAGAGTATTATATATGACCTCAGGAATGTAGAATATGATGGATTTAGCTCCAGACCGTGTAACCCTGAGAATCTGCCCCTTCACCCTGAGACCCTCAGATTGGGGCAAAAACCCCGAGACTCAGGGTCAAACCCTGAGAGTCCCCGTGTATGTTAATGCCACATAAAAATCTTTTGTGTTTTCCATTGTGCAAACCACACCAGCGCAAACCACAAACATTAATGTTTATTAGTAACAATATTATTTCCTCATAGGCTATTAATTATTATGATTATAACATATAATCACCTGCCATTTCCTGACAATGATGATAATAATAATAATAATTATAGTCAGCCAGTCTGATTACAGTTGCTTAAAGTCGTTTATGGTCACAGGTGCACACACATATATATATATATATAGTTTTAAATTGAAAATTGTTTCTATTTTCATCATTGCTTCTTTGTTGTTAATCACTTCCCCTACTTCATTCATTCATTAAACTCAGATTAAGCCCTTAGGCTGGATAGCCCCACGCATAGCCTTGCTTTTTATCTGTTCCCAGATAGATTAAGTCTAGGTCTGGTTTAATGAGGTGCCACTTGCTGGCTTTTCATGCAGAAAGGATTTCTCACACTCAGCGGTATGTATATACCATATAAATTATAAAATATTTTGGATTTTTCAGAATTTCTGACTAATGTTTCCTGCAGGAAGCTCCATCATTCTGTGCTCTCTGGGATAAGGACAGCAGGGATTTCTTTGATTTGGTTTGCTCAAAGATTCATCTTGTTATTCATTATTTTTTTTTCTAGCATAGTCTCTCAGATCGGTTTTCACAAAGAATTATGTTTTTTTAACTTACCTTCAGAATCTGTCGCTCAACATCACACATTTAACTCTTTTCTTGCACATACACCTTTCTTTCTAACATCTAGACATCTTCACAATTAAACACATTTATTCCTTAAGTGTTTATGGTACATTTGATAAGGTATTTGCTAAGGAATTATTTATTTTATGAGATATATGCAGGGGCATAACTAGAAACCACAGGGCCCTGCGAAAATTGCTCCGGGGCCCCCAGCTTCACCAAGCAACATATTCTGCAGTGCCACCTTTGCCCTAAACAGCTTGTGAGTGCCTTTCCCCCCAGTAGCCCTAACCCCCAACCAGAATGTCTGTGCCATCTTTGCCCCAGCTTGTCAGTGCCCCTAAATAGCTGGTCTGTGCCACACACACTCACACAAATTACACACAATTACTCACTAACACACACATTTACTCTCACAACACTCATGCTAACACACATGCCATCCCACCATATTTACAAATCAATACTCACACACTTACACATCCATGTTCACGTTAATGTGCTTCCACACATGAAATTAGTTACTTAAAGCAAAGTAAACACATTTGAAAAGGGGTATTGACCATCATACCCATTAATCATCCAATACCCTGCATATGGTACTGAGGGAGATAAAATAAATTGAACCTTTAGATAGGCATGGAGCCCACCTAGGCCTTTTGTCATCCCACCATCCCCCTATACTGTTGTGTGTCTACAAAACTTAAGAAACCCTAAACAATTCTGAACTCGTTACCACACAAATACCACTAATTACATTGTTTTTGCCTGCAACGCTAAAAATAATGTCACCATAATATAATTCTAAAAAAAATTAAAATAACTAATTCATTTTTAAAAAATTAAAATTAATTTTTAAAAATTAAAGGGGGTCATCATACCAACCGAAAATTGAGGAGCGAGGGTTTTGTGAATCTGGCTGGATGGGCCCTTAAAAAGTTTTTGCTTACAAGTGGCATATTAGTTAACATCTTGATTTTGACCAAAACAGTCCAATCAGTGCAGTGCAGGGCCAACTAAGCTGACGATGCACGAATGTGTAGTATTATAAGGTATAAGGTATACGTATTATAAGTTGAATTGTTCAGCTCTCAAATTGTTCTTTAGTAACCAATAGCAAATGAAGACTCATTCTTAAAACTCTTTCTTGGGCTACAACAAAGAGTATCAACAAGGCTCTGTGTAATACAGCAATGACCTCTCAAGTGCTTTGTGCAATTCCACATCATAGTTCTTTTAACAAATGAGCCCTTTATTCTCATCAATATAAAATTAGTAATAATTAAACCTGAACTTACAGCAAGCTTCAATTAAATAAGCAAAACAAGGTTTTCTTGCCAATTAGCTTTGAAATGCTCACAAAAGGCTAAAGCAGCTTTATATTGTTTCCAATTCATGTTTACAAAAATACCAGTAAAACATAAAAATCTGCCTACATTTCTTAATATGTTTTATTGTTACTGAAGTTTTTTTTATCAGTGTGGTATTTATCGTTATTCTTTTTTTGGAAGTTGGGCTAGAAAGGGATTAATATCCCAGACGCCTAAAATATACCCTTTTATAATATATATTTTTTACTCCCTTAAAAAGATATAAATTAATTCTTCCTGAATAAGGCTTAAAAGGGTTATGTGACCATTACTTATGGCATTTTATGTAAGGGTCTCACTGTCGATATTTGATAAAAGATTTATAGAAACATGGAATTCAACAGTAGATAAGAAACATTTGGCCTGCCCGCTTTCTCGATGTAAAGTTTGTGACCTAAATAAGCCCTTGGCGTCGTCTTAAATTCACGATAGTTTTATAGTCTATCGCATGCATGTTTACATTTTGTTGATGTATTAACCTCTACTTCTGTCAACTCAGGAAAGTAAAACATCCTTATATTACAGCTAAGCCTCAGATTTTGTATTTTTTAGTTTATTTGTCAAATCCCTTTAAAATATTTCATACACATTTACAACAAGCTCGCATAAATGTCTGGTGGGAAGATGAGATGTCCAGAGTGCCACTGTCCTTAGCGTTAAGAGGTGGGATATGACATTTCTCTTAAAGGTAAGTAGTATAAACACTGTGCCAGCTCAATAATGTCACTGGCCCATTGAGCTGTGGCACACCAAAGTGTAAAATCATTCTGGGCCAGAATATTATATTATATAACTTTGTGACCAGGCCCATTTATTGTCCCCTAATTGACTTTTACTAAAAGTTGTCTGCCTACCTTGACTTAAGAGTAGTGCACAGTGCCAGCTAGCGGCTGCAAAGGCAAATAAGATATTGGCATGTATTAAAAGTACATTGACTCACAGGAGGAAGATATTATTCTGCCTCTTTACAGGTCCATGGTAAGACCCCACCTTGAATATGCAGTTCAATTCTTTTCTAAGAAAAAAAAGTATTTTCTTAAAAGAAACATTATGGAACTAGAGAAAAGTCAGAGGAGGGCCCCAAAACTAATAAGGGGAATGGAAAGTTTTAGTTATGAAGAAAGGCTAGAAAAGTTAAATTTGTACACATTAGCGAAACGGCGTCTTATGGGGGATATGATAATATTATATAAATATGTACAGGGCCCATGCAAAGGGCTCGCTAAAGACCTGTTCACTAATAAAACATTACAAAGGACAAGATGTCACCCGCTAAGACTTGAAGAGATTTAGTCAATAAAAGTATGGAATTCACTGCCTATAGAGGTGATGCTAGCAAATACATTAAATGCCTTTAAAAGGGGCTGGATACTTTTTAATGAAGCAGAGAATAGAGGTCTGCGTATAATAGTATAGGAATTAATGTTTATTTAGTGCTTATTGATCCAAGGAGAAATCTGATTGCCATTTCGAGTCAAAAAGGATTTTTTTCCCCATTGAAAGCACAATATTCACCCATCTAGATCCTCAAAGGTTAACAAAATTCTCAAAAACAAGAGTTATCTGCTCCAGGTGAAATCTGCACGATGACTTTGTTACTTTCAGCAAAACACACTGCATGGTTCTGTATGTGCAGCTTCCCACAGAAATCTTTAGAAAAGCTAAACAGGCAGGCTCTACATATCATGGAGAGAGACAGTATAAAATATTTTCAATTGTAATTGTGCTGTTTCTATTAATGTTTCAGTAGAACAGTGTTTAATGAAAGAACCCATGCAGGGAATACAAACTAACAAAGCTGTGAATCAGCCAACCTCCCACGTTCCTGGGAATATCCCAACAGTTACAACGAGCAAGGTTTCCACCACAATTTGGAACGCTTTATGTCGAAATTATTGGGAGAGAGAAATGAACTTGTGATAATTAGAATAAAACCCCTGTAACAGCCGTATTTCTGTATGAGGTGCTGGTTTAGATTAATAGCTTTCTGTTTAAACCATTGATAGCGCAGATTAGATGTGCCGGGGAGGTATGCTTGCCATTTAGATGGCCTTGCCCACTGGGCTGAAAGTTTGCTAGCTCTCATTAAGAGTGTGGGACTTTTCTCAGGGTACATTAGCATTGGAAGCATCCCCATTTTATCCAAAAACAACCTTGTTAGATATCATTCAGCTCGCATTCTTATATATGGAATTTCTGAAGTGGCTAGCCGAGAACAAGGTTTGGAGTCCTACATCAGTTTCATAACATATGCTCGTTATAGACATTTTAAACCATTTATATGGTTATATAGCACACATTTATTAAAAAAATAATAATTTCCACATTTCCTGTTTTTTATTTAATTACTACTGGTTAAGAAGTCTAATTATACCAATACTAGTGTCCTCAGCTCCTCCATTCCCTCGGCCACCTTTTGTCCCACTGGCCAATTTTCTTGTGGGAGCGGTGAGCGCGCATCATAATCACCTCATGACTTAAGATACCGTCTTCCACGTGTTAATGTGTAAAAGTATAATTCTGCGAGTCCCTATTGATATGACTCCTGCCTATAGCAGCACCTATGCAAGGACCTACCCACCTAGTGACGGATTGGTTTCATTCTGTTGTGGCAGTGGGGTGTCATGTTTTAGGATATGCACAAATGTGTTTCTCTCTTCTTGTGACTGTGTTTTTAACATTTATACAGCAGTCTTACTTTTATGACTGCACTATTGGCTTTTCTCTTTTTATTCAGCTTGGTGGCGATTTGTAGTCACTACTGAGCCTCTTTCAAGTCCTCCCTTGTGAGTTTATAGCATAGACGTTCCTTGTGGAGAAGTCAGTACTATATTATATGGCAGCGCACATGCAGACGAAGATGCAACCCACAATTCAAGCGTATGAAGGAAAGACTGCAGCAACACGATCAGAGCAATAACGTTTTATTGAGGGTTACGAATCAATACAGCAGAAACATAGCTCCTTACTCATAGGTAACTATTACTGTATTACACTGTATATGTTTTCACCTTCTTCTCTTGTATGAATATAATTTGTCGCTGCATACTTAATCGTGTGAGTGCTAGATTAAGACCCATATATAAGATTTTAGGCACCTCGACTTTGGGGGCCCTTTCAAAACCTCTTACATGGACACACAAAACTATGTTACCTGCCAAGCTTCTGACTCTACTACCTCTTGTATGTGATGCTGGGCTGCCACGCTAGTAATGTGGGATGATATGATGATGGATAATGTGAACCCACTGAGCACCCTCCTCCCATATGCAGTAGCCGCACATTTACCATGCAGCCAACGGCAAAGCAAGGGTCATATTATAACCTAAAAATCTGTGGCATCTGTGGGGACATTCCCAAACGAAAGCTTGTTGCTCTCATATCATGTTTCATTGTGTTGTATTGATATTTTTACTTAGATTCGTTAAATGGATATCACAGAACACATATGGCGGTGCATTTTCTTTCTTCCATTACATATTACATTATTATTGCATCATGACATATCTTTTGGGTTAATGTATAGTTAGGATCTAGGCATTCCAACTCAGAAGTATCCATGAGACAGATTTTTTTATAAGATCTTGTAATGTGTAATTTCCCCTTTTTTTGTAAATACATTCCTGCCACTGAAAATATATGTCTTCAGCTGCCATTATATATAACATTTAGGCAGCTTTTACCCATAGTTTTTGAGACATTCCTGCTATAAGCTGTTATTAAATCTAAAACAACTCTTTAAAAGGTGCCTTTACAGAGTATGATAACCATCCAGATAATAAAAGGCCATTATTCTTGCTTCCCTGCCCTTGCCTTTGCTAGTTAATAAAATCACAGCAAGATATCATAATATTTAAGAGGGAATACAGTGACGCTTTGAATGAGACCATGGAGGATTGGGCTGTTATGGTTCTTAAAATGCTGTAAAAAATAAAGAATAGAATAGAAGCCTAGTTTAATTAGCTTATGATAGCTTTTAAGATTGTTAAAATAATCTACAAACAGTTTACATTAAACCAGATGAAATATGAATTGGAATGATCTTATTGGTGTTCTGTTTATTGCACTGACAACGCGTCTATTAAAACAGTTTATCTCCCAAAGCATACTTTGTATCACTGTAATGAAAATCAACATATGTTGTTTTTTTTTGTTTAAAATATGCTTTGAACAATACATCATAATAGAATCAAACAGTTATGTAAAAATACACATGGCACATATATTTTCCTTTTACCTTTTTCTTTGTCAAGAGTAGTTGGAAAAGGCTGACAATAAAAAAAGACTTAAAAGGGGGAGGAAAAACACCATAGCACACATACTTAGTAGGAGACAAAAAGACCATAGCTAATACATCCCATCAGTTCCCAGCAAGTACCCATAGGTGGTGCTACCTTATAAACAATTTACTTAGGGCAATCATAGTTTGGAACCCCCAACAAAGGATGAAGAGGATATGTGTTCTATCATTTTTTTGTGTATCATAAAATACCTTGCCTTTGACAGAGATATCCAATCCATTCAATGAGAGCTGTAATCCTATAAGAGATTTAGCTTCTCCTTAATCACTTCACCGAGAGTATTGTAAATAGTTCTGGATACCACCTCTCCAGAAGAATATTGATATATTGAAGAGAGAGCAGAGGAGGGCTACTAAAATGGCTTGTCCAGTGGGTGACGAAAACACTAGCTCCTCCAAATCAGGGACTGGCAGGTCCTGGGGGACAATTGCTCCCCGGGTCGGTCAACAATTGTTCACACAGGGCTGATAAAACATTCAGCATAGACTTGCACAAGGGAGTAAAGGTAGAGGCAACGGCAGTCCGTCAGGCCGGAGAGTAGGGAAAGTGTAAAGTCTAGTCTAGAGGACAGAGAAAGGGGGAGATGATTCCACGGACACCTTACCCATTACGAAAAGAAAAAGAATACCTCGCACACAAGTATCCGATGCAGGTAGGTATGTTTTATTAACTAGACATTGCTATTATACAGGGAGACTTATAGGCTTTACACGATTCCCGTCCCACTGAGGTTTTCTCATGCGTTAAACATCATAAAGGTTCACTAGACTCTCACTATACTAGAACTGGTTAATCAATACAAAATACCTACCCGCATCAGATCCTTCACCTTTTTGTTGTGTCATTCAGTCCCATTTGGAGGGTACTTTGGAGATCTTCGGCACAGCTTCTGTCTGTTGTTGTGAATGTGGGTGGAGGTACAGCTGTGGAATTAATACTTGCCGTGCAGTACGCTGGATCTGATTTTTGATTCCTTAACTATTAACCTCAGGAGATAAATTGCCAAATATCTATGTATAGACAGATGTTCAATCTGGGCTGCCCCATATCTCTGGAATCTTCCACAGAACCTTCAGCATTCACCCTCCCAACATTCAAGAAACATCTCACAACCCACTTCTTCAGAGAAGCCGCACCATCCTAGCTGCCAGAACTTCCCTGTCACTGATAAAACCACCACCATACTACCTCTCACCCTTTCTCTGTGCCTTATGTTTGTCGCCCCATTCCCTCAAGATTGTAAGCTTGCGAGCAGGGCTCTCTCCACCTAATGTATCGGTTTGTCTTAGTCCGTCAATTCTTGTCTTGTCATACCCCTTGAATTTATGTATTGTATTAAGCGCTGTGTAAACTGCGCTATATAAATAAAAGATAATAATAATCACTCTATGTTGGCATCAGGAGCAACCTCGCTCATGTGTGACAGAAAAAGGTTTTGAAGGTAGGTACAGACTTCTGTTTAGTCCTTGGTGTATCTGGTTGTCTTATTGGAAGTTTTTCATCATCCTGGGTTTTGTATAGTTTCGGATTCAGATGAATTGAAGGAGACTAGCCGGAGCTCGCTCGTCTTGCATCTGCTTGTTTCGATGATCAGCCACGCTGCCCCCATGATCATCTTACATTATAACTAACTTAGAAACACAAATTATAACACTATATAACAATTAAAAAACCACACACAGACACTTGATACTAATAAACATAAGGTAATACTATTCTTTCACTACCGATTACTTTCCACTTTCTTTTGAGGAAGCCGAACCGGCGAAACGCGTCAAGAAGGATTCATTTGGACATTGGAAGCAGAACTACTGCGGACTTTCGGTGTTTTTATGCACATCTTTCTATGTTGTGCCTATACGGATTGTGAGTGCAACCTTATTCCTTACATCTGTTGTTTGCCCAGAGATACTGCACCATTGTAGTCTGCTTTTTTTTAGATTCTTAATGAATGAAATAATGATTAATAAATGATAATTAATAAAATGATTTTTTTCACTGCAAGCTGATGGGTCTGATGCATCTTGATCGTTTGTGAGTGCAAACTATATCACACACAGCACTGATTATTGTTTGTACCTATTGCACTATTATAATATTATTTTTTCCCCTGTATATATTTGCGCCCCAAACATATGTATATTGATATATCTACACGTTGAGGAAGAGTGTCTCTTTGGGTTGCTGCAGTCGTCCGGGAAGTATTGCCAGATTGTATTATATTTTAACATACACTTGCGAGCACTACCAGCTCTAACATTAGTGATGAACTAAATAACTATGAGCTTGTATTTCTGTGTTTTGCCAAATCACCTAATGGGAACATCACCATGTCTATTTGATAATATTATAGTATACTCTTTCATTTAATAATGGATGGATGCCTTTTAATTCCCTTTAAAGTATTCTAAACAATTACTGACCACTGAATTTTCACTTGGTGATGTATCAGAAAATAAATGAAGGGATCATTGGCCACACAGAGTTACATTTGTGATTTGTGTTCGATATAAACCCACAGTTCTTATTTGCCTGTTTCTAGGCATACAGTTTCTCTGTTTTTTTAGACTAAGATTTGTTTAACACCCTTTACATTGCATTGTTTATTCTAACTATACCTTCCTGTCCTGACCTCTGACTAGTTGATCATACCAAATAATGTGCTACCTGACCTTGGTCCTGTCTTCTCTTCTGCCTGCTGTATGTATTTTGTTTACTGGTTTGATCATCTAAAGCAGGAGCGCACATATCTAGTCAAGGACTGGATAGACTGAAGGGCTGCAGACAAGCCACGCATTCTGTGTATCATTGCCTGAAAATAAGTAGTTTAATGATTTTGAATTGAGATGTCTATGCCTTGTGGCAGTAATTGTGTACCACTGATCTAATGTCCGGTAGCAACATAGGCATTAAATCCCTGGCTGGAAAGTTTTCGATTGATGGATTTCAACTGGATGTTTGCAGCGCTTTACAATAATCATCCACATTGTGTTTGTGCTTAAGACCTAAAACCATAACAAATAGATTTAAATTCTCTCATTGTATATGATTTTCATGTAGTGTATGTCCTTGCAGTGAATTGTGATATGGCCCTCTGATGCTGTCAAAAAGCTCTGCTGATAATGCTTAATGCTAAATCCAAGTCTAAAAACTAAAGTGCTTTGTTGTCATGTGTTTAAAGATGGTAGATTATGGACAAAACGTGTGAGTATGTACTATAGCTCAACGAGCTGGTGCAAGCTCAAGTCCAATGGCTGGCATGGCCTTGCAACAGTGGGTCCTCACAGCCAGTGGTGTGTTCTGGACTAGGCCAGCAAGAGTAAAGCCTAGGTGGCCAGAGTGAGGATATCAGGCTCCATGGTGAACACTTACTTACCAGACATTAGAGATCTCCCTTGTAGCCAATCTAAGGAGGTCTGTGCCTATCCACTACTCATGGATTTCAATGGCATTGGTTTTCTGCCAGGGATTGGCTAACTCAAATATAGGCGAAAAAAAGGGATGGAAGTTTTTTGTGGAACGAGTAAAGAATATTAAAGTTCTTAATAAATACTTTAATACACATTCATTCTTTGTAAGCCTTTTGTGAGCTGTAGATTCTCCCTTTAACATTTTGTAAGAGTGTAACTTGCTCTTCTTTGTTAATTACATGTTAGTGACCTATGATTGCTATGATTGTGTATTAACAGTTTGCAACATAATAAAATGCTGGCACGGCAGTCTTATTTCTTAGTAGCTTTGTTTGCAAACAGCAAACCATGTCAAAAGCACCTTATGCTTTAGCCGCAGTACCATCAGCCATTATTTAATTTTCTTTAAATGCAAGGCAATAAGGTTGACACAATTATTTGTTGCTCTGCAAATGAGTTTCCAATCCTAAATCTGATCACAGCATGTACACTTATATACATAGAAAAAGCAGAGGAAAGAACAGATATCCAATTTCTCATTTCATCGTGATATTTACTGTGAATACACCAGCATCCAGATTTAGTTCTATTAATAAACTCATTGCATAAGCATTATATAAGCAGAGCATGAAGTTAGATTTCGGAAATTCTGACTCACTGAGCTTTGCATAGAACGAATCAATCGTCGGAAGCCTGAGTGCAGGACAAAGAGATTGCTCTATACTGTACACCATTATTATATTAAGTAGATATTTGCAACTTGCTGTTGAAGTAAGCTCTAGAAACAACTATCTTCATTTTCATGACACATGAGCAGTTTTAAACAGAGATTATTAAAAAAATCTCACAATTATTTAAAAGATGTGGAAATGAGATATGTATGCTCAGTCTGATCAATAAGGAGTTTAAACACACCACTGGAGATTAATAAAATATAATTGCACCATCTATTTTGCTAAGAAAATTGAAAAAGTGGAGAAGAAATACTGCAGCTGCTTTTCTAAATAGTCTGAAACCTCCATTGTCCATTATAATGTTCCTCTCCACATTCTGTAACTTAAAGCGTGTGCAGTGGGATCCAGGAGTGAAAAAGTGGAATATGTTTCTCCCTTGGAAATGGTCCTGATTATCTAAGTCACTAATACACCACAAATGAATTATACCACATACCTGTTTCCAGGATTGGATTCCTGGCCTCTCAGTTCATAAAAGGCTTACCGCCTGTTCACACACCTATCAACACTTTCACACACCTATCAACACTTTAAAGGGCCAAAGGAGCACTCTTCTACTTTTGGTAGAAGGTGTGGTTTGAGGACAAAGCTTTACCAAAACTTGTGACAGTTGAGTCTATTCACCATGAATTTGAGTGGTCAGTCAAAGGTATAGGTTAATTCAATTTTCCAGACACAACTGAGGTCCCACGCTCTCACAAAAAGAAGGAATGTTGTAATAACCTCTTATACATATTCTTAAGAACAATTAATCAAACAAATGAAACAGAGGTGTTCTGGATCTCCTATTGACCAACTACTCTGTCTATTTTTCCTGATGCAGAACCTTAGACCTTAATGAGCCCTTTGTTTTCTCTTATAGTCAGAATAACTTCATGCCTGTACCAAACAATTGTCCACTCTTCCCTTACCCCATCTATACCCCCTTAAAATGTGTTTAACATGAGGATATGGGGGGTTAAAAGTTTAGTAGTATAACCTATAGGAATTACAGAAGCCATCATGTGCCTCACCTTCATCTCTTATCCCATGCCGCTCCATAGTCAATCAAAGGCATAGGGATATTGGGTATTTCATGCAAATTTGCTTACGTTTATTAGTATCCCACAGTAAAAATGTATGTACAATCATAGTAGCTAATGGTTAGGCAAAAAAGGACCAGCATCATAATAGAGAATATCAAATGTAATATTTGTATTCTTAGTGAAGTGGCAAAAACCAAACCAAATGGTTGTATGTATAGTGCTGTGAAAAAGTATTTGCCCTTTGGTGATTTCTTCTATTTTTGCTTACTCGTCACATTTAAATGTTTCAGATCATCCAACTAATATTGACAATATAAGACAACATAAGTAAAATAAGATGGAACTTTTAAATGATCATTTCATTCATTGACGGTAAAGACTTCATTAAAACCTATATCACCCATGTGGAAAATTTCAATTCAAGTCTGAAATTTGACTAGGCAACTCCAGATCCTTCATTTTGTTTGTGTTGAGCTTCAGAGGTGGACTTGCTTATCCTACTGCATAACACAACTGTGCTTGAGCTTTGGGTCACAGACAAATGGCAACACATTCTCCTTCAGGATTTTCTGTAAGAGAGCAGAATTCATCAATTATGGCAAGTCACCCTGGTCCTCAAGTAACAAAGCAGCCCCAGACCATCACGCTACAACCATCATTTTTCACTGTTGGTATGCTGTTCTTATTGTGGAATGCTGTGTTAGGGTTACGTCAGATGTAACAAGACCCATGACTTCCTTAAAGTTCCACTTTTGACTTTGGAGGTCAATAAGATGTGTTTTGGCAATTTTGTGGCATACCTTTGTATTCTTTTTGGTCAACAGTGGTTTTCACCTTGCAACTCTCCCATGGATGCCATTTTTGCAGAGTCTCTTTCTTATTGTGGAATCATGAATACTTACCTTGACTGAGGCAAGTGAGGCCTGCAGGTCTTTACATGTTAGTCTGGGTTCTTTTGTGACCTCCTAGATGAGTCTTGAAATGCTTAAGTGTGACAAATATGTAAAAGTAGAAGAAAAGTAGTAGTGTATAGTAGTAGTAGTAGTAGTTGAAACACTTGCATGGTTAAATTCCGTGCAGTGCCTGGGGTTATCAATAAAAGTCAGCTCCAGCAACAGCACCTATTATACAACTGAGATAGTTTTATGTGCTGTAAGATATAACATAGGTTATTATTAAACAATATAGATTTACTATTACTCCTACAAATGTTTTGAATCAGGTGAGCTGCCAGTATAAAAGCCAAGGATGTGTTAT
The DNA here is from genome assembly GCA_009364415.1 of Spea multiplicata. Classification (NCBI taxonomy): domain Eukaryota; kingdom Metazoa; phylum Chordata; class Amphibia; order Anura; family Pelobatidae; genus Spea; species Spea multiplicata. The sequence continues at coordinate 34,582 of VKOC01000907.1, read as the reverse complement.
GTGGGATTCAGCTGCTTCTGCAGAATATAAGTATTCTGATAATAAATTTAGAATGTACATTTCGCCATATTTAAGAAATGGTAAATGAAAATGCACATGCAAGGATATATGCACAAATATATTGCCAAGTTTTTGTTTGCATACAAAACAAGTTTGAGATGCTCACGAGAACAGACAGACGCTTTATAGGCGGTCCTACAGTAAGTCCCCACTTGGGAGCATCTTAAGATTTATCTCTTTTGTGTCATTACAAAGGAAATATATTCATTAACATTTCAGTCTGATCCTGCCTCAAGTGCAGTCTAGAACTCCTGTAACAGCTTCCGGCGCGAACACCAGAAAATTCACAGTTTTAAAATGCCCGTTCGAGCAGGAAAAGAGAATAATTGCTGAACCGACATACCACAAAAATGGCAAAAACTGCTCCGGGCTTTGAGGTACCAAATACCCCTGGGACCGAAGGGGTTAAAGTATATGTTGCATTGTTATCGTATTTCCCGTAATGCACAATCTTAAATTTGTTTTGACCTTCATTTTCCACGTGCCCAGTCCCCCTCTCTTACAGAGAATCATTAAAGATACGGTATTATCCTATCTAATTTTGGGTCATTAACAACAATGCAATATTTATTTAAATGTGTGCACATGCCACAAATTCAGTATATGGTTGAACTAATAAGACGACACTTTTTAGGACTTCGGAAACATATTTATTTGCAAATTTTCGTTCTCCTTGTTATGTCACTCAAAATGCGCTCATTAATTTGTTAATCTTCTTAAAGTGCAGAGTAGTATTTTGAATATGAAATTATCTGCAATAATGTCGAAAATAAAAAGTATCACTTATGTTATGGCCAATATCAATTTTAAAAGATTGCATCTACAAAATTTAAAGTTCAGTGCCTCTGAGAGATAATTAAGGTACTTTAATTGGAAAAGATCTTTTTCAGAGATTGGGGAAATCACATGACATTCTTGTTTATTCCAATGCATAGTAATTAAAGTTAGCGCATAATATTTTCACATTTCAAGTGTTGTATTCATTTTACTTAATTAATGAACTTGTCTTGCCATTTTGAGTATAGACCTTTTGTTCTATATTAATTCCAGGAGTGTTTTAGACAATGTTTGGGGTATTTGAAGTAAGGACAGAGGAGTTTCAAACATGCTACTATGGAATTTTCAGAATGGGTTCTAGGTCTCTCTAATAAAGACTCAAAGCAAGAGGTGGGACACCTGTTTGAGCAAGCAATGATGAATTGCATTGGGTAATTCTCTTTTGCCCTCTGGACTTGTGATTGACAGTTTGAATCAATTGCCAGATTAATACTTCTTTGGGTATAGACTATAGCATATCAGATCCAACAAGTAACAAATAACCCACCAAATGTCTTCAATCTTCTTATACAGTAAGATTTCTAAATGTTCAGGTTTACATCAATGGCCTTCATTTTAAATAGCTCCAAAATATTGATCATAAAGTCTTTTCAACTACTCATTGCTTATGCATCATCCTCCACAACCAAGCAGCCACAGTTTTTCATGTTTTCTTAGTCTAGTTAGCTACGTGCAACAATTAAACAGTACATTGTATGTAGCTCTAGACCTCCCCTGTCCTAACACAACCCATCTTCATCATTAAACTGAATCTTTAAAATTTAGATCTAGCATGCGTCTATATGTTTCTTTGTAATTTACATTTTAAGGACCATTTTACAAAAAAATCAGTGTATATCTGAAAAAGCTATGCTTACTCTTAGAGATCACCAGTGCTATAGCTCCTGATGGAAAGCTTAGTCACTTCTCTGGTAACTTCTCCATCATTTTAATGTTCTTCATTAATTATTATTACTAATCCCAGACAGCACAATTAATTTATTATCTTAGTATAAGTAACAGTGTCAAATATTTGAATAAAATCCATATCTACAACGTAATGCTCATCAATCATTTTAATTATAGTTAAGAAAATGAACCAACGTATAATACCATTGTAGAAAATTCAGTCTACTCCATACTTGTGCAGCATGGTACTTTAAATAATATTTTGCTTCTTACTTTTCATGTTACTTATGTTAAACAAGGCTGTAGTTACAGAATGGAAGGGGACCCATATCCCTTGTGGAATTTGACCCTTAAGAAAACTAGGAAGGGGACCTGGGGTCCACCGTGGCCTTATGGCACGTTTGGTACAAGTCATTTTTTTGTTTTTTCTTCACAGCGGAGCCACTGACCTCTGGGCTTAAAAAAGTACGATTGCAATGCCATGCCATGAGAAAGGAGTTAAAATCAAAGTATGTAAGCAGACCATGTAGGTGTAGTAGATGGAAATGTATACTACATAGGAATAATTCATGAATTGCTTCTTTTAATGTCTTAGAGCAGAACACTTCTTTATCTTAATATGTGGTTTCTTTCACCTCACACTACAAGCAATCTTTTATTATTTCTCTATAAATGAAGAAGTGGTTCATTGACAAAATTTGTACCCATCGGAGCAAGGCTTCTAATGTTCAAATCCTCTTTTGGAAGACATTTCTTGCAAAAATGACTGGAAATAGATAGTGAATATTAGCCCTAAGGCTTTACAAAGCTAAAAAACCAATAAAGCAAAATGAAGACAAGCAGTCAACCAGTTGGGGCTACTATCTTTTAGCTGCAGTCACTGTTAATGTCATTCTTGAGTGGACACATTGCCACTAAAGATAAGAAAGCTTGGCTTACTGGTATGAACGTTTATAATGAACAATATTAAAACAAATTCAACTCCCAAAACAGTAACTTATTTTAAAAGATATAGTAAACAAAATGATATTTAGATTATTTTGGTTGAAAAAGTCTTTCATGTGTGTTGCACACTGTCATGCAAAAGTAATTACAAAGAAAATGAAATATAAATCCTTGATAGATAATGCGCGATGAACTAGCATTGGAGCGTATGGATGAAGATGCAGCGTGAGTGACTCTTATACTGGTGAGGTTCAAGGATTCTTTAAATGCAGGACAGTTTTAGGTGATAAGTGGATTAAGTGTATAGTGGCCTGTAAAAGTGTTACACATACTTAAATACATCTTGTGCCAGAAAGTGTTTATCATGTGTTTTTTAGATATATCTTTTGATGGAAGTACATATTGCTGAAAGGACCTATGGGGTCAACATGCAATATTCACGATTATTTTCCATTGAGCATGTTTCGAGAAATTATTTTACTCCCATTGGAGAATCTATTAGGAAAAAATTGAATCTTTGTTACTGTGATAGTTTTAGTTTCTTTGAAATTTTGTGTTGGGAAACACCTATAAACAATTACTAACACACTACTTGACAAGGCAAGGTTATCCTTGGGTTTTATCAATAATATAAACTACAATAAACAAGAATGAAACCTGTATTAAAAAAAAGTTCCAAGTTTGCTGACGGAAAGAATCCTGTTTTAGTTTTATAAAGCAATATGAAATTTTTCCAACACAGATACACTATATGGACAAAAGTATCGAAACACCTGACCATTCCACCAACTGAGGCATAACGTATTGAGGCATAACGCTTAATGATTGAGATCAGGGTTTGGGCTAGGCCCCTTACTTCTAGTGAATGAAAATCTTCATGCTTCCGCTTACCCAAACATTTTGGAGAATGCTATGCTTCCAACTTTGTGGGAACAGTTTGGGGAAGGCCCTTTCTATTCCATTATGACTGTGCATCAGTGCACAAAGCAAGGTCAATAAAGACATGGTTTGGTGTGAATAAACTTGACTGGCCCGCACAAAGCCCTGACCTCAGCTTCAACGATTGGTATAATGGCCAGGTGTCCATATAGTGTAGTTGCAACTAGTTTAACCAAGAACAGAAAATAAGTGGCCTTCATTCTTCTGGTCTTTTTGCTATAGACTCGCTTTATGGCTCTATTCTGATACTATTTATTATAATAATGATTTGTGAAATGTCAGCTACATTTTGAGATTCATTTGAGTAAAGATTTACCAGAGGGCAGGCTAAAGAAGTGCTGTTTTTAGGCTGAGTTATTCACGTAATGCTTTTTATGCTGGTAGATTTTTTATTTTTTGGACTGGGCAACTGAAAAAACAGGCCAGTAAGAAGCAGTAGATATAGCATGTTTAGGTTTCAGCAAGATGTTTGATACACATTTTCAATGTAAGTACCATTCTGAGTTTATTGCAGCTCATTTATTATGTTTCATTATACTAATTTATAATATTTGACATGTAATATATATACACATATATATATATATATATATATATATATATACACACATATGTTCAAGATTAATATTACCAGAGTACCCAGATGTCACATTAAGTAAAAGAGTTTAAATTTTTAGTACTGCGTATTGATCTTTTGAAAATTGGAAATGTTGCATGCACGCTTGTAATGCCTAACGCATTTATCTTCATTCAATCTAACAAATGATTTGCCTTTGTTTTTTGCCTATACTGCAAATGTTCAGCATCACTCAGGATATCGACATTCTTATGTATAGATATTGATGTTACACCTTTGCATTAACATTGTTCATTTTCCTTATAAATCCTGTTTATATAAATACAGCATACATTTAGCTCTCCATGATTCTTTGCCAACATAAATTCATCAAAATGCTTTCTGTGGATCATTGTACTTTGCCTTTGACAACAGCTGGAGTGCTGAAGATCTATCTGTTGCATGCAATCGTGTCCATCTTTGGAATAGATGCCCACTCTGGTTACCAACTCCCTCTGTTTCGTCTTACTTCACAGATGTCCCTCTTTTCTTGGAGGTCAGAATGTATTTTGGGGAATGAGTGTATCACAGTGTTCTACAGCCCTAACGGCCACAATAGTATGGATATACAACACTAAAAATGTGTTTATATAAACTAAATTAATGTGTGTAAATAAAATATATTAAATCTTCTATTTATCTAAATAACTTGGTCAAAAAGTCATATATAAAGTCCTGGAAAAGCCCTGCTACCTAGCTTTCTTCTTACCACCGCCACTAAACAACGTTGCATATCTTTCAAGGATAAAAATATTGTGAGGAATGTATGCTTGTTCTGCACTAAATCAATGCCATACCTAGAAACTCATGGTTTCTGCCCCTGAGCTTATGGAGCCTTGGTCTCAGGGTAAATGACCAAATGAATTCACTATAAATGTCACAGTAGTAGTAACTTAAGAAGGGATGAAAAGTGATTTTTACATACTGAGTAAAAGAAGGGATACATGCCTTGGAAAAGTCTTCTTACAGTATATTTTGGCTATTTCTCATACAAATAATTCATATTATTTTGTAAATTCTTTCTTTGAAATAAAGTTTTACACTCCTGCCCTCAGTTACCCCCAACAGGACAGATAATTGGATAAATTCTTAGGGTCACAAAGTTTGGTGATGACTCCTCCATGTTTTACTCTGGTTTAATGAAACTGTATCTGAACTGGTTCCTTTCCATGAATATATCCGAGCTGAAGTCAATGCTTGAATAGAGGGGATAATATCCAATAAGTTATATTGTTATAAGCATCACTAAAGCGAAGCATCAGTGGAGAGGTGGGCCCAGTAAGTGAGAACTTCAAAGCATTTTCATTCCAAAGTGACAGACCATCTGGGACTTGTGAAAGAGGGGTATTGCTGGCCTAGGTAACCAGATAAGTTTAGATAGTGGGTCCTAATAAAGCTTCCTCAAGTTCCACCCATCCGAGGTGTGGGGGGTGCTACTGAAGTATGCATTGTGACAATCTGGGCAAATTGCGTAGCCAGGAAATATTTATATAGTCAAGGTAACAAGTTCATCTTAATAGACCATTATGGCCCGAGCCAAGAGATAGTGAGCACCTGCCATTTCCAGAGGTCTTGTTTAAGGTTTACTATGAGAGGGGTAAAGTTCAAATCATAAAGATCCTGGTAGTTTGCAGACAGGAGACCTCTTAAGACTTAATAGGAACATCGAAAGAAACCTTATCATCATGGGCGTGATCTTCATTGGATAGGGAGCTTTTGCCAATAAGTGATTGTAGAGCTCAGAATAGTAGGATTGAAATTGCTGAATTTTTCCAGTGGGAACAAAGATCAGACAGCCATCAGCTTGAAGAGAAAGCCCCAAGCATAGCAAAGGCTAAAAGAGAGAAGTTAGCTAGTAAGGGGCTTCCTTTACATCCTCTTGTATGAGCTAGATAGGTCCTGATAGAATTGTAGGGTAATACCCATATAACGTGGAGGAGCATGGCAAGCGGTTTGCATTACTGTCTCCTTTGTAAAAAAAATAAAATAAAAACCAATTAAATCAAACTGGGCTGTGAACTTGCAAAGCTCTGTGTGTCTGGTCTAATAAGAGGCGAGCATGTGGAGTCTCAGACAGCATGGCGCCAAAGATTTCTGAAAGGGCCAATGGCAGAGCCTCTATAGAGACATCTTTAGGGAGCCCCCCAACATGCATATGCTAAAGATAGCTAAAAGGTGCCTTGATGAGGCGAAGCTACCAGATTATGCTGCCATCTTGTTTGAGGAAGCCATGACTCTCCAAATTGTGTTTTTTTGAATGTGGAGTCAGGTTGTCATTTTGTCTAACTAACCCATACTTACCCCTTACCTTTAGGAAAAGCAGCAGCTCAATTTTTTCCACCTTCAGGACTCATTTCAACAATATTTACTTCAAACAGCACTATCTTAGTGCTTAGAAAGGAATCCAGACTAGACTTTGCAAGACCAACAGCAACAGCATCACCACACCAATGAATAGATACATTCAACAGTGTGCTATAGTACTGGATTTTAACAAAAATTGTACCAATTACTGAAATCGATCTGCCATCTGCTCCACCAGGTGTGGGTACAGCTGTGTTCTCTGAAATTTGAGGATGTTGCCCATTACAGAGAAAACCATCTAGTTTTGGATGCTGGTAGGTAGGCATGAAAGCAGCTGCTGGGCCACTAAGGAAAAAAATGTACATTGCTGTCCAGGGGAACGTTCCTTGGGAAGCCCCCTGATTGCTGAACGAGAGAACTCTACCCATGATGTCATTGGTGACATAAAAATGGGTTTTGCTGTGTGAACTGAGATTCCATGGGGTTACACAAGGTCCACAAAGAGAGCTCTAGACTGTGTGCACTGCCCCTGATAAAAAAAAAGAAAAAGTACTGCTGCGTTTACAAGGGTGGTATGAAGGGCTCAGTAATACCGATAATTAAATACAGGAGATGTTGTAGATGTCAAATCTAGCAAACAAATGGATAACAAAATGTTAAAGGTTTCTCATTTATTTTGGTTGTTTCATTATGGGGTCCCTCCTTGGTTTTGGTGACTCATATAAATGCACAAATTAGGCAAACATTTTTAAAGTTTAAGTTCATATGAATCAGAATGCATGGAATCTGAAAGCTCTTCAGCTGAAATCAGTGGGAGAGCTTTGAGAGAATGAGGAGGGTCTCATTACACCCCACTCCAGAATTCTCGCTGGGCCAGTGTTAGTGCTGGTGGTGACTGGAGGTAACAAAAAAGCTGGACAATGGAGAGAGGTCAACTGCATTTGGGAGGACTACTCAGTATTCATATGCATTAAAGTACAAAAGATGGTAAGAGTGCCTCTTTAATGTATAGATCCTTGTATAATATGAGGAACTCTTAAGTCTCATTTTATTTTATTTTCTAGGTCCTTCGTCTCATTTTTTAAAGAGAACACGTGTTGCTGTAGAAATGAAATGTTTTGCATGTATTTAGACATGTGACAGACTGAGTACTGAGTCACGCTTTCAGTCTTGCACCCATTCATTATCTCTGTTACAATGCCAACAGTAAAATCTAACAAGACGAAAGAAAATATTGAAGATAGATGCAATTCCAGTTAAACAAAAGTATTTTAACACCCACACGGTTAAAAAAACATGTTCCTATTCCCAAGATGTTAGATAAAACCAGTCTAATGATATTGCTACACTTTAACGCCAATGCAGAGAATGCCTACTGAAATTACCTATTACAGGGAGGATAACGATTTGCAGACAGGTACACAGATTTGTCATTCTTTTAACAGAATGGATTTACCTTTGCATTAGTTTGTGTTACTTTGAAGAGAAGATATGGATTACAGTACGGCCTATTCCTATATTGTAACATCCACACTTTTTTCTGGTAGGATATCTCATCACAAGAGCTCAATTTTTTGAAGAGATTATTTTACCTATGGTAACATTTAGTTCCGTATTATTTAATCAATTATTCTTACCTTTATATAAGCTCTCTCTCTCTCTCTCTCTATATATATATATACACCTATCAGCCATAACATTATGGTTCAAGGATGGAAAAGCGGTCATGGGCAGCCAATGCTCATTGATGCACATTGGGGGACAAAGACTGGCTCCTCTGGTCAAATCCAATAGACGAGTGACTGTAGCTCAAATTGCTGAAAAAGTGAATGCTGGTTCTGATAGAAAGGAGTCAGAACACACAGTGCATCACAGTTTGCTGCATATGGAGCTGCATATCCGCAGGCAAGTCAGGGAACCCATGCTGACCCCTGTCCAATGCTGAAAGCGCCTACAATGGGCACGTGTGCATAAGAACTGGACCACAGAGCAATAGAAGGTGGCCTGGTCTGAAGGATCACGTTTTCTTTTACATCACATGGATGGCCGGGAGCGTCACTCACCTGGAGAACACATGGCACCAGGATGTATCCATGGAGGACGCACCTTGCAATTTACAGGACTTAAAGGATCTGCTGCTAATGTCTTGGTGCCGGATACTACAGCACACCTTCAGAGGTCTAGTGGAGTCCATGCCTCGACGCGTCACGGCTGTTTTGGCAGCAGAAGGAGACCTACACAATATTAGGCAGGAGGTCATAGTGTTATTGCTGATTGGTATGTGTATATATATATATATATATATATATATATATATATATATATTTGTGTATATATATATATATATACATGTGTGGGGGGTCATTAAAATAAAGTGTGTTCTATCTTTCTCCTCCTATCTTTTCTTTCTCCTTCTATCCTATTTCTCTCTCTGCCAACTTTCTCTCTTCCCTATCTGTCTTTTTTCTCTAATTTCTATTTCTGTGAGAGTCTGCATAAAGTAGGTGCTGGGGACCTGCCCTTGGTCAAGCATAGCGCAACTCCCCACCTAAATGCACCACTCTCCCTCCCACAGCTCTTACTCAATTGATCTTATTCATGCATATTAGCTATTTAGAGTGATGGCAATTATGCCTCTGGCAACCTGGGATATAAATATACTAAAATATTAGATATTAGATTTGTATACTACACTCACACAAGTTGTAATCATAATATTGTATTAATAAATTGTTATGAGAGTATCTTGTACGTTGATGTCAGGAAGCCAGAAGCTTATATTGCAATCTCACATTTCTAGTGCCAATAGTAGATTATTAACAACTGCTGTTTGCTTTCTTGCAATAAAATTAGCTGCCAACTTCAGTCATATGAGTTCATCAAGTTACATAGAAGTCAATGGCATTGATGGCACATACGCATCTCTATGTGTCGTAGGGGTTTTAAAAAATCAATTCCTCGGGTCTTTAAGTGAATTAGATTTATCTTTTACAATTAAATATACAAGCAAATTCATCCAGCTTTAACAGTAAGTCACTGACTAGGCCCTGAACTAAGGCACGTTGCAGAAACAAATTGATTACAATGACAATGCCCTCTAACACCAAGTGAGCGCGTAATATATGTTATTACAAACAAAACCATTAACTTGTTCAAGGTCAACTTTACTTCCCGGGAACAGGTGAGAGTGTCAACATGCACAGATACATTCTTACGCGCTGATCTTTTACTTTCCAGAGGACCTAGACTTACTTCAGGAACATCTTTAATATTTTTTAAATAATCTTGTCTGTATATTTTGTATAGAAAAGGCAATAGAAACAAAATCACATGCCTTTTTCTTGAATGGAAGCTTTGAGGCTCCTCCTTCACTGTGTGATCTGCATAGTGTTTCTATGTGAAATACTCCGCAGGACTATTTGTTTCTTCTCCCCAGACATGGACTGGCAAGAGCCTGGTGGGTGGGTTGTAGCGTCCAGCCACCAAGAAAATATACACACTAAACCGGCCGCAGTCTGCTTAGTCATCCCCAACCTTGCCCCCCCGGTCATAATTCCGCACATAGGCCTTTTCAGATATATGCTTGAATGCAATAAGGAACAAGAAGCAAGTGCTGTCAAAATAAAATAGCTAAAAGCTCCATGTTTAAGTGAAAGAGTGGCATGAGTGATGTTCAGACTATTTTAATGCCACTTTAAATATGACATAAACACTATACGCTATATGGACAAAAGTATTGGGATACCAGATCATTACATCAACACAGAGACATTAATATGGAGTTGGTCCCCCCTTTGCAGCTGTGACAGGGAATTTTGCCAGTAGAGCATTTGGGAGGTCAGGCACTGATGTTGGATGAGAAGGCCTGGCTCGCAGACTGCATCTTCTTCTACTATAATACCTTGATTTATAACAACGTGTTTGGATAAAGATCTGCATAATGTCTTAATATGCACAGAGATCTATAACATGTCTCTCTTCAAATTACTTAGTTTTGCATCTCTGAGCCCGTATGAAGCACCAAATGAAGAAATAGATATGAGATGTTCTTTCTGCACAGATAGTCTGACAGAGCATAATGATCATTTGAATAACACGCTTATGAAATATACAAATCGGGATTTTATTGCAAATCTGATATATCTGCATTGAGAAATTTTGAATCTGATTGTAAATTAGAACATTCCGACCCATTTCAGATCTATGAAGTGCATTATTAACCCAATATAGTGTACTGTATATTATAGTATTATATTATCGTATAGTATAGTTTCAAAGCCAAATTCTCACACAGTTTCCTTGGATAAACCCTTTTGTTTGACAACTTTTTTTGTTCTAAATGTTGTGCTCTATACTAAAATCTACATTCTCTGTGCTTTTTTTCATAAATGATCCAGTTCTTCTTGGGGTTCCTAGTGCACCTACACAAAACCATTTACTGGGCTGGGGAATACCTATTTTGGATGCATTGGACAAAATTAGGATAACATCTGAGGAAACTACAGAAGTTTCGCACTTTAATGATCGCGGTCATGGATTTTTTCCAGTAACAACTAAAAGTAGAAGAAACGTAGAAAGAATAATTCAAAATTGTTTAAATCAAGAAGGAAACATATTAAAAGTAATAACTAAAAAAAGCAGGTTAATGTTTATATGTAAGGATGCTGTCTATCAGTAGAATAAAGATTTTAAACCTGAGCAGAAATGAATGGATCTGTGATTTGTGGTTGATTTTTTAAGATATAAGTAAGATCTACGGGAAACCTTAAACCAATGTTTTTACACAAACATCCAGGAGCTAACAGTATATACACACTTCCATTTATACAATACATTACATACTGATACACATTGCCATGTGTTCAACACATACAAGCAAAAGCACTCATTCACACACTTATACTTACTGGTTCTAGCACAATATTGATGCTGAATTGTTCATTCACACACACATATAGACAATTATTGAAAACATCTGGACCAGAACTCAATCGCATACATCCCGACCTAATCATACTCACTTGTATGCTAAAGCTGTTTACTGGACGAGTATTGTCAATGTAAAGCAGAATAAATATTTAAGTACCGTAAGTGCTAAACAATATATATTTTTTATACCGATTTAATTTTACCTATATATTTTTTCATTGTCTTACTACTGCACTCTTTTCAGTTACTTTCACTCATAGGCAAAAAAAAATATTTAGATGCATGCATTGGAATATATATGTCCAACTGCCATAGAAAAATACGGAAAAAAACACTTAGTGATCTGCACGTTAATTAAAAGCTGGACATTCAAACTTTTTTAGAGAACTTTAACAGAAGAGGTAACTTGCTGTAATTAACATGTCCCGCAGGGTGGAGCGCACATTCGGCTTATGTTTGGTACTCCCTGATAATGATTCCTCAGTTTAGGATTCCTCCCTGGTGCCAGCAGGGGAGGGCAGGCAACCCTAAAACTGGGTGGGGGACAAATACAACCAGAGAATATGCTCTGTATACATTATCCATCCCTGTCCAAAACGTATTTACTGAGATCAAAGGTATAGAGAATCTGTAAGCCATACATAAAAAGAAATGCGGTCAAGACTAACCATTTCACATTTGCCTGGTGGACCACTAACAGCTCCCAACACTTCTGATGCACCATCTGATGCACCATCTTCAGTGTCAAGTAGCAGTTACTGCCCTTAAACAGCTATGGCTGCCTAGTTGTCCCCAGCAGGCTCATACGTGCCATCTGGCACACCGGGCAAATGCTCAGTGGACTGATGGCCGACATGACCCAACAGAAAAAAGTAGTGTGCTTCTGTGCATATCCAGCTGTCGGCTGCACCGACGCCGTCATGCGTTTACGGAACTCTCTGGGTGTGCCCCGAAGAAGAGGTGCTCAACACCCAAATCCTCTGGGTCTCCAGAGCGGGGTCCTGACACGCCAAACTCCCCACCTATTTCCCCTTTAAATGGTGGTGTTTCACACTGACATCAGTGGGCAATTCCGCTGCATCCCGCAAGGGTAAGCTCCGGGTATCTGGAGCCCACAAGTCCTCAGGTATGGGCTAGGGCCATCGCCAGTTTGACTCTGATCCCCAATCTGGCCCTACTAGTCATCATGGACATCCCGAATTGCTATAAAACACTCAGAAAATGCTTTAGGTAGTGGCCCAACATCTTAAAGCCAGAGCAGACCAGGGGAACCCCATTCCTTTGCCAGCCCTGCCCTGGCTGCCAGCCTCCTGATCGTGGCAGGAGTGGAGGTGGCAGTGGCAGCAGCTCATTCTGCCAGATCCCCAGCCCTGATAACTGGCTGGCTCCATGTCGTGGCTTGTGGCTTTCCTGGCTCCTCCTTCGCATGTCTCTCGCTTGCTCTGTCTCTCTCTCGCAGTGTGATGCTGCTGCTGCTGCTGAGCCAGGCAGCCGGAGCTCGCAGCGCTGCTGAGCCCAGCTACACCGGGGCGGTCACTGGCACGCACTGCCCCCGGGAGGGAGCTCCGATCACTGGCACTTTCCCCAGCTCTGCCTATGCTGCCTGCTCCCCTCCTGCCGGGCACAGCATTCCACTGACTCTCCGCACTAATAATGGATCTATTCGACTTTTTCCGAGACTGGGACCTGGATCAGCCGTGGTATGTATTCCGCGAATAGCTGGCTTTTCCTCCTCTACTCATTTTGCCTTTGTTAGCAGAGCAGCCTCCCCATGCCTTCCCCATGCCTTCCCCATACCTTCCCCATAGTCTATCAGCTGTTAGGCTGTGGACAGCGCAAACTTGCCGGAGTTTCATTCCATTGCTTGGGCTTTTTGCCCCGTGTCCCATCGTATCTCATGTGATCATTTAATCCACGCTATGCCTTAGCAGCCCGGAGCCCGGTGCCGTTAATCTATAGATCGGCTAAGTTCCGGAATGCCTTTACAAAAGACAGGAGGGGACGTCAAGTGTAGGGCTACTCTAAGCTCCGATCAATCAGCACCATGCATTGGTATGGGTAATTCCCGAAGCTTACCACACCCCTAAATGCATATGGGAACATATAAGAATTTTATTCTTCTTTCATATATCTGTATATATGGCGATGTTCCTCATGCAAACACGAATAACCAAAGCATACTATATCGGTATAGAACCTGGCTAATTATGAACACACACACATATTATATATGTATAGTATATATGTATGTATATATATTAAATATGTATGTATATAATGATAAATATAGATTTATATGCAATATGGAATGTAGATATAGTCAATGCATGCCTATGTTGTATTGTGATCATGCACACTGGCCCTTCCTTTCATCGTAAAGAGATGATGAAATGTATGTTTTATATATTATATATATATATTATTGTGGCCATTAATTGTCCTTGTATTTTCTGTTGCTCTGCTGTGTTTGGGTTCTGCTTGTATTGTTGGTTTACTATCTGAAGTTGTTGTAAAAGTAAATATTTTGGATTTGGGGACTGGTTGACAGGCTGTTAAGATCGTTGACATGTCAATGCCATATATATTTAACAGGTATATTGGTTTGAAATGCTGTGAGTGTCTTAAGGGAAGATCTTGGTTTTCTGTGTGGTTTTTTTTTAACCCTATAAATGCAAAAAGGGGTTTGCAGTGCCCAGATACACAATTCCAACCTTAGATATGTACAGTTTATCATGGTTTAAGTTTTTGTAACTGAAAAGTAAGTTGAGAATGAAAAAAATAAATAAAAATAGTATAAAAAGGCAATGGCAGAATATGCTTTTATTATTATTGGTTATTGGTGGGAAGTGTAGAATAATTGAACAATTTCCAATGTTGGGTTTCCAAGTCTATTTGATCTGCATATATGTACATGCATACTTTATATGGCTTTGGATAGCACATTTAATGGATTACACGTTCTTGTTATTAAATACATGGGTCAGCTGTTTGTAAATATCACTAACACAGACAGATGAAAATAATAAGATTTGGAAAAACCCTTCATGTTTCTTTAAGATTTTGCACTGTCATTATACTGTATAGTTTTGTTATTATCATTCTTCCTGTCTTAGTTTCAATGTTTTTATTCTAACCTTAGCCAGTAGGATGCGATATATTTATCTGAGGTGCTTTATATTAAGTTTACAGCAGTCTCCTATAGACGTGCTTCAGATACAAGCACTGCAAATGATTTCCACAAATACTCTATGACAAGGATTATTAACCCATTGCATTTTTTTAAATAGAATGTAAGCGAAATGCATTGCAAAACTTCCTTATGTCAACAGCAAGTGGCTTGATGATTCTGGACCAGTTTGCCATCATGGTAGAATGGATGTTATCAGGTTACACAATTGGTCCTGATCTGGCAGAATGCTTCTGTTTGTCTTATCTTATCTCCCTAGTAGAAGTTTGGGGATTACAGAACAGGCATATCACACTTGTTTAACAGTGTTGACTTTGAGAACAGCTAGAATGATTGCGCACAGATTGTTTGTTAGAATAACCAATGCAGATATTATTGTATTGCCAATGACTACTGCTTCTTATAAATGATATACCAAACAGAATTGCGATAGCAGAAATAACATTGATGGATGGATGTGCCATTAACTCATTTGTTGCCAGGATTGTCAGCGGCACACTGCTGAGCACTTGGCTGCAGGCCTCGGTCGAGACAAAAGATTCAAAATGTGTAATCTCTTTATGGATTTTTATTTGATCGCCAATTTATTTTAAACAAATCTGACGCTAATTTGCTATATAAATGTTTAGTGTTTTTTTTTTAAAATTATTTACATTAGTCTGTGCTTTTCGTAAACGGCAATTACATGGAAACCAAAAAATGTATGTTATATATAACATTGTTGGCGTCGACTCTGGAAGAAGCGGATTACAAGCGAAAAATCTGAATTCCATTTATAATTTTATGGTTTTAATATGGCTTTTAAACAAGGCAGTTGTATGCCAATAAATGCTATAGACCTTTTCTTTCTTTCCTATTCTTAACCAATTAAATGCCAGAATATGGCAATATTGTGACAGTTAACTCTCTGTGTGCCTTGGTGTGCAATATAGGCCTCTCTAACATTAAGATTACTGAACATTTGTTTGCAGATTGCATCTACAGACAATTTATCCATGGTTGGGTACCTTTTAAGTAAAATTTAAAACATTCAACGTGGATAAATAAAATGAATTTGCAACCAGAAACGATAAATGTAGATTTAAAAAAAAAAAAAAAAAATCAGAAAAGGCTTTGGAGCGTCATGAATTATAAATAAGTCATGGTAATAATTTGTAAACGGTCAAAAATATAACCAAAATCAGTTGGTTTTGCTTGTATATAAGATCTTGCAAATTGGTCTAACAACAGCAAACTGGCAGTTACTCAGGAAGAGACTTAAACTCTGTAAACCGTTGTATAAATAGCAAGTTCAAAGGTCTCTGTGTGGCTGTCAGGGCCCCGAGAAAGCCATCTGCAGGCCAGGTTTCTCTCCTGTATGTGTAAAGACATAGTGCATACCACAGCAGTCTGTACTTTTTAACATATTTCCTCAACCTGGAGGGGGTGATAACCACACTCCAGACAAAGCTAAGCCTGTTTCAGTTCTAACCGGCTCAATACCGTGGCCGTCTTACTAGCCCCCGCCGTTAAGTGTTCCTTATGTAATAGATAGAAATGCTTTGTACGTGGGCTTTCACACTCACTTTTGGTGCAGTATTGATATAAGACACAAGCAAGAGAACTTAATGTTATTCATGTCTTCTGTAGCAAAGCATACCGGCTGATTCGTGTTAACTATTCAAGGTGCTTTTTTATATATATATATATATATAAAAACAACAACATAAAAATGCAGCAGCATTGGAAACATAATTTCAAATACTTTTGGAAGCCCATAGGTGTTTGCCCCATTTACAATTTTGGCCGCAAATATTTAATATGATACAAAAGGGGCAGCGATAGGTAGTTGCCAATAAAAAAAAATAGGGAAACTCTTTGATTAAACCTTCGTAAGAAGTAATAACATTTTTAGATGTTTATTTGATTAAGATGCAAGAGAATGCAATACCAAGGGCACTCCAGCCAACAAATGCACAAATCCCTTAAATATTAGAATATAAAAACTATTTAAGTTTTTTTTTGTAATTGAAAATAAAATACGGTAGCTTGTATAATGCACTGGTGTGCCGGAGCTGTGTCAACACTTGTTTTTGAACATAATCTGCCAGATTCAGTTTATAATAACCACAGAATAATACAGGATCCTCATCCATTAATTATCTTATATCAATATAAAACCAATATCCAAACAATGAGCCCCGACGGAGGTGACCACGCTCGTTTCTACCGGTCAGTCCTTCGATTCATTTTCTCTGCCCAGATAGAATGATCAATGGAGTGAAGGTAGCAGCCCTTGAGATTTGACATTTTTGGGCTCTAGTTGGGTTGTTGATGAGGCTGCATTGCGAACTGGAGAGCCCCTTTCATGTTTTGTCTAAGTTGTACATTACCTTTAAGAGACAGAAAAGTAGGATACAAACAAATCAATACAGCTTTTTCTGTGTGATTTTTCCAATAGCAAAAACATGATTCTTATGTTGTTTGAATGAGCATGTCATGAGGAGGACACGCTACCATAACAAAATATGATGAATTTCTACATTATGGTCATGATAGCATATTTATAACCATACCTAAATGGCAAATGTCACGGTCACAGATTTTAGCACAACTAAATTAATTAATTCGAACTGTAGTGTATCCTCTCCTCATCCAGCCTTGCGATTTTCATGAGAAAAGAGAGGCATCTGATACCTCCCTTAAAACATTTAACACAAAAACAATAGGTATAAATGACTTATTTTGCTCTGTAAATACATTTTCAGATTTTTGTAGTGAATAGAGCTGTAAAAGTCATGTTTTGTGAAACATAACATCTGAATGCTTCAGCCAGCAATTCACCCAAGGCTTGAATGCAGGTGTGTGTCAATAATGATGACATAATCTACTGCTACTTGACTTGTGCTTCAGTAGAGATATG
Source organism: Spea multiplicata (assembly GCA_009364415.1). NCBI lineage: Eukaryota > Metazoa > Chordata > Amphibia > Anura > Pelobatidae > Spea > Spea multiplicata. The sequence goes on along the minus strand of VKOC01000907.1, from coordinate 16,975 downwards.
AAGCCCTGCTTGTAAACAGTTTCCTGAAAATGTCTTTGAAAGCCACTCAATGCTGAAGTACACCAGGACAATGCTGGTTTGCCAGACCTTAAACTAACAAAAATTCTGTTCACATACTGTCTGAAGTCCATCCAGTATCTCAAGCTTGTGTCATCATTTGGTGAACATGGCAGGAGCAGAGAAAATTTTCATACCCAAATAACCAATATCGGTATCCTGGCAAAGCACTTAAAGCATCACCTACTTGACAAGCCCATATTAATAAATTATATTTATGTTATTTATGTTAATGTGTTATTAATTATGTTATATATTTTATTGGGCAAGCTTCAGATAGAATTAATAACTTTAATGAGCACCAAGAGCTCTCCTGAGCTGTTTGCCTCTTCTCGTTTTAGATTACAAGAACCTTTGGGAATAGGTAAAGATAAGACAATAATTCAGGCCTATGAGGGTTGAGGAGCCTTCTCTGTTTTTTTTCGTCATTTTAAGCTGTGGGAAAGATATCCCTGGGTGGGAGGAGTACGGGAGTGATGGATTCCGTCCAGACAGTTTGATAGCTGTGATCATATTGGTCTTCTAGTCAGAGCTCTTTACTGTGGAGACTGCTAGATATTTTAAAATTTCACTGATATGATGAACCTTCATAGATCCACCAGGGATTTGTTTTTTTTACCTTTATAGTGTAACACTGTGAGTGCTTTTTAATGGTTCTTCAGCATTCTATAACAATATGCAGCCATTGGGGCTTCTATCCTACTATTAATGTTGGAAGTCTTCTTTGTGTAACTCCCACCTATTTAATAACTGGTTACTTTCACCTAAATAATATATACATCCACTGTTTATTTGGAATGATATTCCCTCATAATAGTTATTTTAATTGTGCTTTATATCTTAGTGTTTACTTTTTCCATTTACTAAATATCTTCATATACAAGTAGGTTTCTCTTGTGATTCCATTTTCCATCCTTTCCCCTTCAACGTACAAAACTATTAAGTACAACGATAAATATTTATCTCATACCATTTCTGATTTTTCATATTTTTTACCATCCCACAAATCTGCACGAGCGCCAGAAATATTAAAACTGAGAAACGACATTTTGGCAGATTGAAAATGTAAGGAGACGGCTGTAAGACGGCAGTTAGTCCGCTAAAACATCCCAATCAATTGACAAACGTAATTCATGTTGATTTTTAACACACCTCTACTTCCAAACAAAAGGCATGGAAAATGGTGCAGATATCAGACAGGAGTTAATCTAAAACTTAACTGTCCCTCCAAAAAATAACTAATACTAATTGATAGGGTAAAAAGAAGATGGAACAGAGTGACTGTTTGACATAGTGCTTATGACCAATATTGACCAAAGTTAACAGAGTTTGTATTAACACCACAATTCACAGAAGTCACTAAATAGTGTTTAGTAGCAACTAAAAAAGGGCATCCTTATTTCTCATCCAGTAGTCTTGGGTTTAAGGATCTTTACATGGAAATCTGAGGATAATTCTGACATATGTAATTTAGGATATCCTTCAAGTTACTTTAATAGCTTTACATTGGAAGCTGTAGGAATCATTACCCTCCACACTTCTTCAATCATCTTGAACTGCCTCCCCTTCTCTGGTTCCATGTTTAGGACCCGTCCTAATCTGGTTCTGCAGATCTTTCGGACCTCTGCCTACATGTCTCACTTTAATTGATTTCACGCATGGTTTTCTGAGTATGCTTCTTACAGCAATTATGTTATAAAAATGTTTTAATCTTTATTGCCTGATTGTTTATATATTTAGCCATATTTGCACATGTTTAATAACATTCTATATAACTAGAGGAAAGCTCATTAATGCAACTGAATACCAGTAACAAAAAGAAGTCATTAATAATGTTAGTCTTGAAAAATTCGAAAATGTATTTGAAAATTACCCTGGGATCGGACACGTTCAACAAAATCTAAGAGAAATTCAAAGACAACTCATAGGAATTAAAAATGCAATTAAGGTTTTCTTCTGCAAAGATGAATTTTGTCTTGGTGTGAGCAGAATTGGAGAGTGACAGATGTTGATAGGGGAGTGTCTATTCCTAATTAAGTTTAATAACTTGAGGGTGGGCTGCTACGACTATTAAAAAAAAAACAAAAAAAACCCACCTGCCATCTATTTGCATTCACCTGCCATCTATTTGCATTCAGTTCAGAGCTTAATGACTTAAATTAGGAAGGCCCCTTAATTATATGAATGTTTTTGTTGGCCAGGTGCAAATTTTCTTTACTATAATGTATAAACGACTACCATCACTTTGCCAGCTGCCTGGTTCAAAGAAATAAAAATATGTATTTTTTTAATATAATTATTATAGCATACATATTAGTAGCTTTTGATAGACTTATGGAGTTCCAACAGCTGAAACAGAAGTCCATCTATAAATCAAAGGACTGGTGATGAAAGAAATAATTGGATCATGCGACCTCTATAGATGAAAAAATGGCTAAAATCCATCTTTGTATGATCATATATGCACTTGGTATATTTTAAAACATACATGTTCTTCCTTGAGATTATGTTTCTTTACGTCAGAAATGATGTCACAGGTTCAACCTACTCGTGTTTTAAAGCTACATGGCAATGACAGATTAATTATCATTTATAAAAACCTCACGTATCCCGTATCACCACACAGAACGGTGGCAGAGCATACAAAAGCCATGTTTTATACACAGAAACAGATGGCAGAGAGCTTTATGAACAAAAACATTCAATGTAGAATTATATGCTGGCACCAAATAAATGTCATTTGGTCGTCATATTCTCCCTACAACCATCCATGGAACGTACAAATGAATTTATTACAGCAGTGAAACATTTCCATGGGAGTCTGTCTGCATTTCACGCGCACCTCTAAATCAGGCCTTAAGTGTTTTAATTGATTGGTGAGGGGATTTACAATTTGTCAAAACAATGTGTCAGGACAAGCAGGGGAGCTTTGTGCGGAGTCTTTGTAGGTTTTCTCTAATACTGGAAGAGATTTTCTCCCTAAGTAAGAAATCACCAATTGTTAAAACAAGAATGAAGTTAAGTATTAATCCTTTTACTCACATCGTGGACTAGGAACAAATAGCTAAACAAAGTGGAACCAGGACGAGGCAATGGTCTGATGTACTATACTTAACATATGTACAGGGGAAATCCCCGCCAAAATGCATTTTTTTTCAAATTTTTTTGCATATTCCTTACAATGACAATATATTGACATGAACTGAAATGTAAATTGGGCTATAAATAAATAAAGAGCAAACAAAATTATTTTGAGAATTAAAACACACCTTCCTGAAGTAACTATAATGTGTATATTATTAATACATACTGCATTCATTTTTTTGACACAATAATTCTGAATATATACCTTATCCCCCTCATCCAATTCATATTTTTTTCTCTGTGGTAAATGCTTTTACCATTCCTGTGCTGTCAAGCTAGGCTAACAGGTGCGGGCTGAAGCATTCCTATAGTGGTCAATGAGGTGTCCTTATGGACATGCTGTAGAAACCATGTAGTAAATGCACCTATTATTTGTCTAAAGTATTAAAAATGTATCAATTTCAATAAAAATAATAACCCCCCTCCCGAAATAAAAAAAACTATTGTTTGGTCAGCAAGTATAGCTGCTGAATACCCAGTGGCCCTAAAGGTACCTTGGCCACTGGCTACATACCATAGGTCAATGAAGGGCTATGGCTGCATACAACAAGTATAGGACAAGCTCATTAGGGTGACCTTGAAAAACATAGAAGGGAATTGCTGTAGGTAAAATATAGCATACAGCTCTTTATTTAGCATTCTCTACTGACTACTACTATCTAAAATAATTATTATTACTATATGTTTTCAATGCATAATAGTACCTATGCAACTTCTAATGTCAGGATGGAGAGCAAAGAGACATGAGCAATAATAAAATACCAGGGTGGTAGTTGGGTGGAATAGCCTTTCAGAAGAAGTGGAAGAATCTGCAGCTACATGTGAGTAAAAGGTAGCTGCACTCACATCATCAGGCGGCCACTGGCCCTAAAGTGCCAGGGCACACCTCATCATCCCTGGTCCAGCACTGCATGTGATAGACATTAAGCAGGGCATGGGACCATAGATGACGGCTAGTACTATTTAAAAGTGAAGGACATCTGTTGTATTTTGTAACTTAAGTAAATCGTAAGAACCTTACGGACCGAATAAAAAATACACAGCCAACTACAAGACGCAACAATTAACAAAGACGGCGAGAGTTTCTTTACACATATTTTATACTGAATATATTCAGTGTTACTAAGTTTCCTGACGGTTTACTCAGTAAAGCAGCGCAATTTTAAAAACATTTGTATTGTAACAATAAATCTGTCTTCAGTTACAGACTGCACAGTTTCAACTAAGTCGGGTAAATAATGAGTACTCAAGATACCTATTACTTTTCTGACATTGTGGCAGAGTGCCATTAACAGAACTCAAAAATCTGAAAACCCTCTAAATGTATTTTCGGTACCTGATTTATTTCCCCTGCAAGAAAAAAAAAAGATCCTTTTGTGTACGTGTGTAATCTTTCTAAACTTTACTTTATTTCACCGTATTTTCTTAGGATATTTTATCCATCTGATGAATGAAAGGCCATGGATCAACTCCAAGCCCATCCTTATAACAATAACACACAGGCCTTTTTATATTTTTCTTTAATTCACGGTGCGCAGTGTGCCCTGGTAATCAGATGGTGAAACTGAGTCTTTTTCCTATCTCTTTCCCATGAACCCCATGACCTTGTATTAAGTGTTGGTAATTTGGCAGGCAGAAGGGGGTAGGAATTATGACAAAAGCTAATGAAGCTTAGTTCATGCTGTTATTAGTTTAAACCTGACTTGAGGTCTTCTCCTTGTCGTTGAATATGATCCATTCATGAAATTGTTCTTGGATAGATATGTAAAGTAATATCTAGCAACATGTAGTAAAATGGTCTAAAAATAGTATTTTTTTTATTGAGAATTTAAAAATGTATAACATAAAAGGGATGATAGATAATTCCGATATGAAGTCTAGTGCCTCGGCCTCTTTTACTTATATAATCTAAATAGTTATACGATGATATGCAAAAATTATGCACAAATATAGTTTTTTAGTTAACAAATACACCTAGGTTTTTAATTAGTAAATACCAACCCAATCTTTTTTTCACTGTAATTTTTTTTTTTTTATACAATTAGTCTATGATTTCCTAATTTATAACATTGAGACTGTACAGTACTCCATTACGATGGTTCCATGGATGTGGCCAAATTACATTGTAACAAAGTGTAAAATATGAATTCTTTGAGTATTGTTTCATGCATCATAACTGTCTAAACGAGTCAATGAAGGATTTGGTGGCAGAAAAAATGTTGACTTCTAGCAACCTCCGGACTGTACCTAATTAAAAGTAGTTTGACTTATAAAAGAAGAATAGTCTGTCTTAGGCTAAGGTCTATTTATTTATCCTGAAAGACCTCTAAAAAAAACAGCAACTAATTCGATATTTCCAACATAAAGCTTCCCCCCCCCCATGGCTTAACACTAATCAGACAAACTAGGGTTGGTCACTCTTTTTTTCTGGATTCATCAACATGGATATTCACAGCAACCTGTTCTCTTTATAAGAAAGAGAATGATGGGCGGTCATCATTTAGTTAACGCAAGTAGATTATAAAGTTTCTCCAGATAGCATAACTAAACCCCAATAATTTGCACGCTACCTTAAATTATCAGTATGAATTTTTAAACATAGCGATGAGTAGATAACTAAGTACCACCTTGGGTAAAGTTTTCTAGAACACTTCTGAAATTGCCATTCTGCCCATGATTTTGATAGATACTATACAATATTATAATTGATGTTTTTAATTGTTTGACCCACAAATTAAAGTAGGTATTATATCCTAAATGTTACAGTTCAAGGGGATACTTGCCATCAGGCAACTTGAGTAAACGTCTAATGCTGCTGCTCGACATTTATGCCCGTTATGTAGCAGATCTGGTCCTTCACGGTGCGGCTGCCAACTGGATACCAGCAGCTGCAGACTGCGAGAGTGTTCGAGCGTAGCATGGCCCACCTGGGACGATTTCAATCCCCAGTTTGGCCCTGGAGCTCAATAAAACCTTGTAAGGATGTTTATAGATTAAAATAGGAATGTGTCTATCATGTTAGCCGCCATCTTAACTTCCCATTATGGGGATCTGCATGATTACCTATTACGCTATCTCTCCTTTATTTCAGGTTGTTGAGTGTTTCTAATTGTTCAGGCAGCCTTTGTAACGGCGAGGTGACGGGAGAGAACATCAGGGCAGGATATAGATATGCTAATTTTAAACTACTCTGAGATAAATTTAGTCCCTCAACTTTAAAATAAATACACCCAAAATATTAGTATTAGAAAATGCAAAAACGGCTTTGATACATGTATTTAAATATACTTAAAACTGGGAAGGCAAATGTACCAGGACCTGGGGGAAAAGACACTGAATATATGGGGTAATAGTTCTTGTTCTAAAATCTGACCCTCTGTGATGTTTTTGTAATTTGTAAATGACTTTTTTCTGGATTAATTGGAGCTGTTTTACAGTTGGGGCTTTTATCCAAAGTTTGACGAGCTTTACAGCAGGAAATGACTAAAAACGCAATTTCCAGCTGCAGCTAGGCCACAAGGGAGGAGTGAAAACCATACGCTTGAACTTTGCTATTTAGTTCCTGCTTTTTGCAAACTGTCTATGCCTCATTGATATGATTACCTAGAACCGATTTCATTCAAGGGATCCTCGGGGGCCTTGCAATATTCCTCTAAATACACATGCTGTATTTTTAATTTGGTGTTATGATATATTTATTACTTTCTGGACTATAGGCACGCAAAATGCATTATCGTAGAATATTGAAATCATACAGGTTCACCGTTAGGCATGAGCACCCCAATAGCATCCCTGAAACATCTGGAGAACACATCTGTTTTTGGAACAGAATGTCTAGTAAGGACAGAGGTTTGAAAATTATGAGCATATTTTTCTAATTTATAGCAAGGATGGTTAATTATTCGTCCTCCAGCATTGGTTTGACTGCAACTCCCAGCATCCTTCGGGAACACATGATTTTCTGATACAACTATATTAGATTCTTGTTGTGCTGTCATTTTTTTCATCTTACTCTAATATTTATTTATTAACCCCTTAAGGACAATGGGTGGTCCCTAAACCCATTGAAAACAATGCATTTTGAGCCCGCACATGTAGGGGCTTTATCATTAAGGGGTTAATTCATTGTTGTGGGGTTGTGCACAATGTAATGCTACATACCAACTTAAGCTTGAAAATGCATATTGTTTCAAAATTGATGGCAGGTGTAGCACACTGAAAAAAAAACATGCTTCTAACAATTTAATGAGATTTGTTTTGTTAATGTGTTAGTATTTTTCTCATTTAGGTGATTTATTATATTTACTCAAGAGGGTCTGTTGAGTGCTGAGCTTTTAAAACATTTGACAATTAATTTATAATTTATCATAATTATGGCTGTGCATAAGGAATCCTAAATTTATTAAAACTGACATTATCCTATGAGGATCATAGAAGCTAAAGGGATACATATTGACATTGGGTACCTGTTAGATATATATCTAATATAATAAATGACATACCAGAAAAAAATAGTATTATATAAATAATAATAATAATAATATGGCAAGAATACAAAGTAAACAATGCCTATGCCTAATGCGACAAGTCCAGGGGCAGCAGCAGCACCTTGGTGGACCGCTGCTCAGTGGGCCAGTTTCTGATCTCCCTAACTGGCCCATTTACACCATAAGGGCTGTCGAGCCTGTTAGCAACTTAACAAACAGGTACATGAGATAATTTAATGGGGATGTTTAATCATGCAAACCATCTGACCGGGAAGTTAAGATGGCTGTTCTCAAAGTTTACACACAAGGTTAGATTCTCGTAGCAATATATTGCTCATTTTAATTTGCAAACGCCATTGCATTGGGTTATTAAGCGTATTTAACTGTAAAATGTAAGATTCGGGGAAAGTGGCAGAACCGCTTTTTTTCCCCCATTGCCTGTAAACGGTGGTCTGTTTTGCAGACAACATGGTTTTACATCGATATGCCTAAGTGACCCTAGTACCATTTTTTCGTGGTATATGTTAAAAAAGGTGAGTTCATCATGCACTTTTGATTTATGTGGAGCACTGAGCACACATCACTGATCCAGCATAATCCCGGATACATCTGGGAAGTTGGCAGGTTTGAAACTATAGTCATTCTGCTTATTTTTTATTAGTGCTGTAAATAAAATGTGGGATATAAAGCAGAGAAAGTTATAGTGAAGGGATTGTGCTAAATCTCTAAAGAGTAGACTCCACTTGCAAACATTACATAGTTGGACATGCATTCTATTAAGAGTTACAGGTCCATATTAAAACAAGAGTATCTAATAAAATCACTCATATAACTATATTTCCTATCTCATAAATCCATTGCTCCATTGAAAACACATCATTAAACACTTGCGGATTTGAACAGCGTTCTACAATTTGTTGTCTCAACAACCTGATATAGAAGAAGATTCTCTTTCAAACTTTTTAAACATTAGGCTTTGGTTTTACTTAGTTGTAAGCGATGTGGCAGATCTCATGCTAAAACATATTAATACTTTTGGGATTCTATAGAAATATTTGTTCAAGTGCAAAGTAGTGTAAATGGTGCTGTCACCAAGAAAATTAGATTTAACAAAAGCTGAATGCTCGTCTTTTAACCCTATATAGCAGAACTGCGTTGTATATGTAACATCTATATATTTATCCGTCTTTTAATGGTAGATATGTTTAAAAATGTTACCCTACTGGAATTTTAAATCGTCTACTAATATGCATAGGAACGCTCTGCGTTTGTTTAGGATGCTCGGGGAATTGATGATTACTGGTCCTGCGGAGCAGTTAATGTCGGGATAGAGTCAGTTGTGTTTGACTCCAACCAATTCCTGCCTACTCCTGACTCCTTTCATGCCCCTTCCAGCTCACCTCCCCTACCCAGCTGCACCCTCTTCCATGTCCCATAATCAGCAGGACAGGGAGAGCTTTAGATGACCAACCCTGGGAAGATCCCAGGTATGGGTACTATTTGGATCTTTTCTTGTATGGCAACAAGTGATTTGTCTTTTATGATATATAATTATTATATTGTAATCGTTATAATAAAAAAATGTGAAGGATCTGCTCAATCGAGCTTACAATTAAGAAAATTTTTTTAGCTAGAGTCCATCTGACCTAGGAGGACAAAAGGCCATGGTGAAAACACATATATATATATATTTATATATACATTAATTACATACATATCAATATATAATAATAGCTAAATACTAAAGCCTTGGTCTTTAGACGGTAAAGCGCATTAGTATATATACGGATAAAATATAAATAAAATAATAAAAAAATCTAATAATAGTAAACACAGTAAGTATTGCATAAAATATAAATAAAATAATAAAAAAATCTAATAATAGTAAACACAGTAAGTATTGCATTCAATCTCATATTGATAAATACAGCACCATGACCAGCATAGCTTATTCTATCTTGCGGTGTTATTTTTGTAACAAAGGGGAACTTATTTTTGTACAACCTCTGTTTTCTACGTAGCTCCCTTTTAGGCATGAGAGAATTGATGAACCTGTTCCAAAGGGTTTGAAAAGTGTAAGTGAATTCAAAATGTAGATTAGTAGAAAAAAATGATGACAGCTTGGCCAGCATTACCTCAGCTGATTAATTTCTAAGCATTCTGGTCAATGATTGTAACTAACAAGTATGCATAGTGAAATCCTAATGGGATCCATCGTTCAAGATTATATAGAGTACATTGTTTGATTTATTTCATAGTTTTCCAAAACTGCATTTAAACTTAATACAAATGCTGCATTAGTCATGCCGGCTGAAATAGCACACACTGAAACCGGGATTTTGTCTGGTCCTGTTAATTTGATTTCATAAAGAACCAAATCTGCTTTCCTGCCGTCTTTGTATTATAAAGCAATTGTACCAGGAATGAAACTCTAATATTTCATATTCTTTGCCATTGAGCTTATTTTAAATTTCATGTTATTTTTCTCTACCACATTAGAAAATCGGCTTTCTCAAGGGCAATCGTTTGACTATTTTAATTTTATTGTTTTATATTTGTTTTATAATTGTATATTAAATTTATGAAAATTACCAAAACCTCCATCAATTTTTTTAATCCGATTAATTTCTTAATTAGTGTTAAACATGACTTATTTGTTATGATAATGTCTGATTGTTTTTGATAAAAAAATATTGGGTCTTTATGACAAGTATTTACTATAAAGCAAAGTATTTTAATATGCATTCTTTAACATGTTGAAAAAAAAAGAAATACATTGACCTACCTTAAAGAGAAGCTGCAGAGGTCAGATACAGGTTTGAGATTGTTTTTGTGTAAAGGTGACTATAACTGCAGTCACTACTAATAATGTTTAAGGTTTATTACTTTTATATTTTTATTTTTTCCTTAGTCGGCCATAGAATTTGACAGCCGATAAGAAACATTCGTCCCATCTAGTCTGCCTGTTTCGTGATGTAAAGACTCAGTCCTTAATCAGTCCTTGGTCTCGTCTTAGATTTAGGATAACTATATGTATATCCCATGCATGTTTAAATATAATAATATAATATTTAAATGCAGGCCCTAGTTTGTACCATAGATCAGATCAAAAGTTCAATCGATGCACATGCCAATATATGAAAATTAGAAACCAGTCTAATAAATACTAGTATTAGCCAGAGATATCGGTATGTTTGCCTCTCTATGTGCATTCCTCTGTTTTATTACATTTTTTTTTCATTTCGCTAAACTCAAAGTCAAATTGTGTTATGTTATTGTGTTATGCTTGATGTGTTACGGTCTTGGGGAGCTGATCTAACCAAACATGCCATTTAACTGTATTTTATTACTCTGCATATTTCAAATGTCATTGGTATTATTTGGCTTGGCCGACTCAAAATGCTCTGCTCATGAATAGGGTGTGGTTGAGGCTAAATTATCTGTGCAACATCTACTTCTACTACTTACAATTTATTGGAATTTACCCTTAAATACGCAAATGTTACTCTTGCAAATATATTAAATGAGAGTGAACATTGAAATAGGAATATGTTCTGTTATTAAAAAAAAAACTGCTCCTTCCTACTCGGCAACATGTAATATATATATATTATATATAATATATATATATATATATATATATATTAGAGTATATAAGTGTAACTTGTACTGGTGTTTCTGGAGCAGGGCTGTCTGGAAAGGAGTACCCCCCCTGCGACCAGGAAGCAGGTGGTGTATGAATGCATTGTGGCACTAATTCTTGGAAAGAAATTATAGTCAGATACCCATCGAGTCCCCAGTCCACTTACTGACCTTTGCGTAAATGCTGTGCAGAAGCAAAGCCACAAAATAAGCTCAAGCTATAGTAAAAAAAACTATAATAAAAGTGCAACATATTTTGCACTTTGCACCAACATCTACTTCTGTTACAGAAAACACTTTTTTGTGATAATGATCCATTTTTCATACTGATATTTTTAGTTTATCTCCTCAATATTATCCATTTGCCATCAAGTTCTTCCTTATTCAGCTGGTTTTATTGCCTTGCTTATTGCTACCAATGACATATGGATAGATGTAGATATTGATCAATGAGTAACATAGACTTATGTGCGGAGAGTTATTTTAACAATGTGTGAAGTTTGGTATCTAAAGATCTGCCCTATGAATGTGAAGTGATGGATTTTTGCTATCCTTTTATAAAATGTATATTTTTCAATGTGTTGCATATATATATATATATATATATATATATATATATACATACATACATCTCATAGAAATAACCATTTCCCATGTTTAACTCCTCAAAATTACATTCGATATTTAAGAAATAAAAAAGGATAAAAATAAACCCATAAAATGATTATCTGTTGAAAAAATAGGCTACAAGTGTGTGCCCTTAGACAGAGCTAGCTGAGCTGAGAAATTGGTTAAGCGTTCAGTTTATCAACACATGACCCATGAAGCACTCAAAGTGATCTGTGAATAGAAGCTACCCTAAATCTGCTTCTCAGCGTGGTAATTTGTCTGGCTTAGGAGAGAAGTGTCTAGAGTGGGCTCTCCTGAGCGTGCAGAATAACCAGATCAGCAGGTAACATCAGTCAGGGGTCTCTCGAGGAAGGATTAGCTCTTATGTGCTCAGGTTTCACGCACACTCTTCCATTCCAAGTGTGCATTATTATGGATATTTAAGAACCATCATTAATAATCTGATACCCTCAAAATAAGCTTTTGTAGTTTGATTTTAAGACAATTTATATGTTTGACCATTTGTCAAACAAGACTATATATATGTTGTGATATGTTTAATAATAATAAATGTTAAATAATCATTTGTAATACATACAGTTTTAGAATACAACACATGCATACAATAGTTGTAGGGAAAGGATTGCCCTTGGGCTGCTCTAATTTAAAGATTTTGGGCCGGTTCCTATCGCTTGTTCTTGGTTTTGCTTGCAATTCTATATATATATATTCTATATATAGGCAACAGAGGGGCTAGAGTAGGAATGGTGAACCAAGGCATCTGTGGAGGCATACAGCCATGTCTTACTAAAATAAACTGTATTTGCCAAGCTGTGTGATGTAAGAATGTGTATACATGTGTGTGTGTGTGTGCATTTGTGTGTATGCATGTGAGTATTTGTATATGCCTGTGTATGTTATGTTTTTTTTCTGGAAGGTGAAAACAACATTACCCTACACCAGGGGAGTGTTGGCACTTTGAGGGCTGCAACTTGGTTTCATGCACAAAATTGAGTGCTTAGGGCTGAAAACACTCGCCATCACTGGACCCGAGTAACAAGAGCTTTAAATAATATTTGCACAATGACTGGATCCTTCCCACGCTCTTTTTATAGACTTCTAATACATTCAATTTATGTTAATATGCCATGCATAAGGTTGAATAGTGCGTATGAGGTGACAGCCAAATGTGTTGTGATCTTCATTATTACCAGGCTACTTGCTAGCATTTGCCCTCTGGGCTAAATGTTGCCAGCCCTCCCCTTTATACTTATGTATACTGTTTTTTGAAACACAAAGGTTATACTGCATAGAAGAAGTGATTCTGCTACAAAATATGAAATAATGGTCTTATCACCAAATCAACCACTGGCGCAACTACTTTTTTATGTCACCCCTGTAGTCCATTTTATGTTTATATCTAAATCCTAAAACAGTGTATGGCCTCTAGGGACAAGAGTGCAAGGTGGTCACTTTTTCACTTGGAATGAGCCCCAAAGGGCATATTACCATGCAAAACAGGTTTAAGGTTAACTCGCCAAGGACCAACAGCTGCTTCATAGACTATTCTTATGTGCATTCCTAGTAGGAAAGTTAAAATTTGAGATGCTCGTCAGTGGGGAATGTGGATGTGTTGAGTTAATCTCTAATCTTTTTTTATTTTTTTTGTATGTTATGTTAAGGATAGCCTTCTGCTTATCTCAGGCATTCTGAAATACCTCCAATAACCTCTGCAGGAAAGCTATCCCATATGTCCACCAAAGTCTCTGCAAAGTAATAATCACATCTAAGCCCTTTAAAAGACTCCATTACATTACATATATTCATAGGTCCCCAGCATGTTGTCCTTTTACAATAGGGAACAATAAAAATATTGAAATGTATAAGGACAACATTAACACAAGTTAAAACATACTATTACAGAATGAGAAACGGCCCACGATGTTGAGCTTAAAATAAATTGGATAGTATGCGGACCCAAATAGCCTTACCAATGATACATTCACATTAAAATACCTAATAAGTACTTTAATATGCATTTTTAGCTTGGTCTAAAGTACTTGGCAGCCCCAGAACCACCCCATCCACTATCCATAAATTCATCCAGTTTCTTACAGCATACAGTCATTGGCAAAAAAAAAGTGCTCCGTGCCAAATTAATAGGAATTCCGGGTGTGCATGTCCAGTCTGAGGGTCTTGTTGGACTCCTCGGAAGTCTCATGTGAGTCAGAGCTGAAGCTGGCTGAACAAAAGCATTCCCAAGTGCACGTTACTGAGAAGGAGATGTGTTCCATTGAATGTGGTTTCTTCAAGGCAAATAGCTGAGGAAGGAGCAGAACAAATGCATAGAGCGGATTGTGATGAGCTTTTGAATGGGTAAAAAGGAAAAATATCAGATATCATGGTGGCTGAAGTGTGGATTTAGACTCGATGTACAGTACACAAGTGTATTATCATCAAGAATGTATTGTGTTCATTCTGAAGAATCAGTAATAGCCAGTATATATATAAAGCATCCTTAGTCATGTATCTGGTTAAGAGTTGCAGGCATTTATAACCCAAACCCTAGAGAATCATTTTATTCTAACCCTTAATTTATGACAGCTACCTTCGTATTCATCTTCTGTGTTGTGTTACAATGTATAATTTTAATTTTTAATGAACTTAGCTGTCATAAAAAGAATATGTCAGCTATTTGTTTGTAGGAATCCCCACTGTATTTTATTCAGTATTTCTATAAATAATACATTTATTTGAAGCTTGTTGTGTGGTTAAATATTACTGGGTTATATTTTTGAGCAAAAAAATGTAGTAAAGCAGTAGAAATAGTAGTATTACCATCATAATTTGGTTTCATATATATGTCCGGATAGATAACAAAAATTCAAGGAGGTATCTCAAAGTTTGATCTGCAAGCCCACCCGAATTTTATTTATATATTTTTTAAAATATTTTTTCAATTTGCAATTTTAAAACCAAACCATGTTCCTTTTTTTAAAATTTTTGGATTTTGAAAATTGAGAGTATTTTTAATTTTTCATCTGCACTAATTTCTTGTAGGGAACACGATCAAGCAAAACACAAAGGTATACGTCTAATAAAGTACACATTTTGCGTATTATTATTGTTAATTGTATGAGTAACATTTCATTTCAAGAACCAGGGAGAGGAATTGTATCCTACCGTGTGTTCCAATTTGGAGTAATGTTTAGAAGATATAGAGGATGTAGCGGATCTGTGGAGCCGAAGCATTCTTTGCAGACTATAATTTAATTTGAGAGATACGGGTTATTTTGTGTTAGTCTGGTGGAAAAAATGGAGCTCCTAAAGTGTGCTGCCTCCATAGCTTCAGATTATAGATGAAAAATTGGTGAAATTCCGTTGCCTCCTCAGGTTCACTTATTTTGATTGAAGTAACATTTATGTCAATGTGACTAAAAGCTTTGTTGTATCTCCAGTATAACTCAGCGCACTTGGATTTGCTAGTCTTAAACATTTCCACCGCCGAGCCCGTAAATAAATATTTATTCTTCTTCTCAATAAAAGCAGAGGATATAAATTTTATAGAACCCCCAGAGTTTCATTCTACCCATGCAATGTAACACTAGAACTGTAGATACTTGAAGGGCCGTTCCTTGTGAACCTGTGGAGGTGGTAAATCCAGAAACAAACCACACCGGAATACAGAATTTGCAGTAGGTTAGCAAAGGCTTCTACCACAGGTCATTGACAGCAAATGTGGGGCGAGTGTATTTGATTTGTTTCGGTATCTTGCATGGTTTTCTTTTAGTAAATAACTTGCCGCAGTCAAGATAAACAAGGTCTTGCCTTCTGGAAAGCATTGGTTGGATTCAAGTCTATATTCTTATTTATCTTAAACCAACTGTTTGCCCAATTGTTTTCTTCCTACTTCTTGGAAGTTAGCTAATAATTTACAGATGGCTTGGAATTGCCAGTACAAGTTGATCCTACATGAAATCATGAAATATAACATTTAACAATAAATTCACTTAAGTTTCCACATTTGCTCAAAGTATAATGTTCAAATGTATTCAGAGCTGTATTAAAACTTTTACCTACATGACGAGTTATCCTTGCCGCAGAAGACTCACGCTGCCATCCTCCTCCCAGCACATCAGATGTTAGCCACGTGCCAAGGCTGCCGGGTTGCATGATCCTTATTTAGGATATGTTGGCAATATAAATTTGACTAGCATTGTGTATGCGAAGAATGAAAACATTCACTCTGCTAAAGAAATGTTCACGTTTTGCATGCATGGTAACTCTCATTTCTGGGAAGCATCGAGTTGAAGAAAGACATATGTAATCGTAGACATTTCTAGAAAATGAGAATATCTGATGTGCGCCACTTCTTCCAAGTGATTATTGTCAGAGACAGTGGTTGATTAGAAGGTTTTATTTAATCACTATGGTTTGCGATCATTTTCTCAGATTATTATCACATTTCCTATTTATATATATTACCCAGGCATACTGATTGCATGGCTCCTCTGTCTCTCGGAACAGTCATACTCTTAATGTGCTCTTGCTATTGATGTTTGGATTTGAAAAAAATATGAGATTCTTCAGTAGTACGTAATGGACACTTTTGGACTTTACAGAAACTTTTATCCAAAGTGTCACTCTTATCCGTAAGACATTTGAGAGATTCCCCAAAGAATCTCTATCTATATTGCACTGGGAAGAGTCCAAACCAAGAATAAAGGAAAGAATATATAAAAAATTTATGCAGTATATTAATGTAATAGAGAGATGTTGCCAAACATAAATTGTGTCATTGTTCAGCAGTGGTACCTACAGTGCTGGAAAAAAAACCTTCTTTTTTAGTATAAGTTTTTTTTTAATATAATCACTAATAATTATTATGCTTTATGTATTTCTAGGACTTTAATAAAAGGCCCTACTTATCCTAAACAAAACTATTTGTATCATTTGTGTGGGTGCGTCAAATATGGAAAATGGGAATCATGGTTTAACAAAGAAATGGCAAAAAAAAAAATTCTGGTCATTAGGGT